>JAUTBZ010030560.1:0-19277 GCA_032361785.1 Lepetodrilus galriftensis
TGTCATTCCAGCCTTGAGCTGGAATCCATAACCACTTATATTCATTATTTTGAGTACATCTGAGAAAAAATAACAAAGTTTTGGGGTTATGGATCCTGAATCAAGTTCAGGATGACAAAATATGTATATTTATCAAAGGGATACGATAATCCTTATGAGAATTTCAGGTTATCCAGATAAGCCGCAGACGACTAATCTTGATTATGCTCTAGAAACAATACAGGACAGACACTTAATGCCTGCCCTGATTAGTTATTATGAGAAGCGTGTCATGCGCACTTAAGAGGCAGATGCTTCTTCAGCAGCAGCGGCGGCTGCTTCTTTAGCGGCTTGCTTGGCTGCTTCAGCTTCAGCTTCACGCTCCATGCGTTTACGTCCAGGCTTACCCTTGTTAGGGTTGTTGCGGGCTTCGCGCTTCAGCAGGCCTGCTGCATCAAGAAAGCGTGCGACGCGATCAGTTGGCTGCGCACCAACAGAAAGCCAGTATTTAATGCGCTCTTCATCCATTTTCACACGATCTTCGCTGTCTTTTGGCAGCAGCGGATTAAAAGAGCCGATATGCTCAATATAACGGCCATCACGCGGCATACGGATATCAGCAACAACAATACGGTAATAAGGACGCTTTTTTGTACCAAAACGTGCAAGTCTAATTTTTACAGCCATGAAATTTCCTTTTATATTTCAATTTTAATGATGTGTTTTGTATCTGTAAATCTGTTGGGTGTAGCTTATTTCTTCTTTTTCTTCTGTCCGCCAGGCAGGCCAGGTAATCCAGGAAGGCCGCCGCTGCTACCAGGCAAGCCAGGTAAACCACCGAGATTTCCTGGAAGTTTTATACCAGGTGGAAGCTGACCTTGGGGAGGGGGCACTGCTCCGCCGCCAGCAGCAGGAGGCATAGGTGGCATCCCGCCGCCGCCCATCATACCGCCAAACATCCCAGCGAGTCCGCCGCGTTGTTTGCCCATTTTCTTCATCATGTCAGCCATCTGGCGGTGCATTTTGAGGAGTTTGTTGATTTCTTGAACAGGGCGACCGCACCCTTTTGCGACACGTTTTTTGCGTGAGGCATTGAGCAATTTTGGCCGCCGTCTCTCTTTTCTGGTCATGGAAGAAATAATGGCAAGCTGATGCCTGAAGACTTTGTCATCCAGATCAGAGTCAGCTATCTGTTTTTTCATTTTCCCCATACCAGGAAGCATTCCCATAATGCCGCCCATGCCGCCCATTTTCTGCATTTGCTGGATTTGTTCAGAAAGATCCTCAAGGTCAAACCGCCCCTTTTGCATCTTTTCGGCCATGCGCTGGGCTTTTTCGGCATCCAGCGTTTCAGAGGCTTTCTCAACAAGCGATACAATATCACCTTTGCCAAGAATACGTCCTGCAATACGGTCAGGGTGAAAGTCTTCTAGGGCATCAAGTTGTTCACCTGTGCCGAGTAGTTTAATGGGCTTGCCTGTGACCGCGCGCATAGACAGGGCAGCACCGCCGCGTCCATCGCCGTCAATACGGGTGAGGACAATGCCTGAAACGCCGATCCGTTCATTAAATTCCCGTGCCAGATTGACAGCATCCTGACCCGTCAGGCTGTCAGCAACAAGCAAGGTTTCATGAGGTTTGGCAATATCACGGATCTGCTCAGTTTCAAGCATCAGGGTTTCGTCAATATGAAGACGGCCTGCGGTATCCAGCATGACCACATCAAAGCCGCTCAATTTGGCAAACTGCATGGCGCGGGTGGCGATCTGAACTGGGTTTTGTCCTTGAACAATTGGGAGTGTTGCAATCTCACATTGCTTGCCAAGAACCTTGAGCTGTTCCTGGGCAGCAGGGCGGTAGGTATCAAGCGAGGCCATCAGAACCTTGCTTTTATGCTGTTTTTTCAGGCGTAGCGCGATTTTGGCACAGCTGGTTGTCTTACCTGAGCCTTGCAGACCAACAAGCATGATGGCAACAGGTGCAGTCGCATTGAGGCTAATGGGATCAGCATCAGAACCGAGCATGGCGATCATTTCATCATGAACAATCTTGATGACCATCTGTCCTGGGGTAACAGAGCGGATCACATCTTGCCCAACAGCCTTGACTGTTACCTTTTCTACAAAATCCTTGACGACTTCCAGAGCCACGTCTGCTTCAAGTAGTGCGCGGCGCACTTCACGCATAGCTTCTTTTACATCTTTTTCAGACAACGCACCACGGCCAGTGAGTTTGTCAAAAACTCCTGAAAGGCGGTCAGAAAGGGTATCAAACATGCGTTTAAACCTAAGGTTTGCGTAGTGTTCCCAAAGTTTGTATCAAGCAATATGGGAATATGAAAAGATATATTTGAAACGAAAAAATCATCCGTGGGCGAAAACTCGCTGACGGATGCAATTCTGGCTAGATCATATTGTTGTTATTGGCTTTTAGGCATTAATGACCTGCTTGTCAATAATTGAATATGATTGTGTGAGGTGAGCCTTAAGTTACATTTTTATCACTTCTGAAAATGTATGACTTCTAATTTTCGTCAGTGATATTACAATTTGCTTCTGAAAATATTATAACTGGGGTCAGAATGTTCAAGTTTCCTGTGCTGTTTATCTTGAATATATTGTATTTATTACAGTTTTGGAGGTTTGTCGTGAAAAAGATTCTATCATTGTTTGGCACAATTTTGCTTGTCTCAGCCTTTGTTTTACCTGTTCAGGCCGAGGAGAAGAAGGATCCAGATATGGATTATCCACAGGTCAGCGACAAGCGGTTTATCAAGGAAATTGATAAAAAAGAGTTTAAGTGCAGGAAGCGGATTGCTTATAAGGAAGTCTTGCCAGGTGTCTCAGCAGCATTGACAAAAGAGCCTGCGATTGAGACAGCTATTGGTAATGAAAAATATGATATAGCAGCAGGCCTTGCGCGTGTGATTGATAAGCAAGTGCATTGCAGCGGCTACGGCCTTGTGCTTTGTACCGCAATTGTGACGATATGTTACAAATGATATAGATCAAACCACGCTGAATATAGAACCTGCATTTCTCTAAAAGGAGTGCAGGTTTTTTAATGTTGTTTGCTATATTTGAAGAGGGAGAGTAAAAACCCGACTGTCATCGTCATGACAATGGTTGGCCCCGCAGGACTGTCAAGCTGGAACGATACCGCCAGGCCAGCCATGATAGAGAGACCCGAAAAAAGCACGGCCAGCACCGCCATCTGCTCTGGGCTAGAAGCATAAGGGCGCGCGGTGGCGGCTGGAATGATCATCATTGCTGTAATCAGTAATATACCAACAATTTTCATTGCCAAGGCGACGGTCATCGAAATGAGGAGCATAAATATAAAACGGGTTTGCTCTGTCCTGATGCCTTCAGCCTGCGCTAGCTCCTCATGAATAGCGAGCATTAAAATTTGATCCCAACGCCATATCAAGAGACAGAGTGAGATAATGGCGGCAATATAAATCCACAAAATATCCTGGTTGGTTATCGCAAGTATATCTCCAAACAGATAAGCCATCAGATCAAGACGTTGATCCTGAAGCGTTCCAGCAGCAATCAGACCAGCAGCCAGAAAGGCATGAGCCAGAATACCAAGAAGACTATCAATAGGCAGTAGCTTTTGTCTTTGTAGCAAAAGAAGGAAAAAAGACAGAACCAGTCCGACTGCTAAGATTGCAACGCTGGTGTTAATGGCAAAAATGAGTCCCAGGGCAACCCCCAATAAGCCGCTATGGGCTATTGTACTGCCATAGTAAGACATACGTTGCCAGATGATAAAACACCCTAAAGGCGCAGCTATCAATGAAACACCAAAACCTGCCAAAGCAGATCGGATTAGAAGGTCATCTATCATAAGGCGTGGGTGTCCTGGTTGCACTGTTGCTTCATTATGTTATGTCCTTGCACAAAGGGGATGTTACTTTCTATATGAAGGTAATCCTTAGGCTGGCAGGGTATGACGGCTTGGTAAAAGAATTGCGCCCTTTGTGAATTCGTATTACTGGTTTTGCTTGCCCTCATGGTTACATATCTTGCCTGAGAGGTCGTGCTCATGATCGTGGTTATGGTTATAGACCGCATAGGCCTTAGCAGCCTCCTTGCCAAACAGCCGCTCATATTCTTTGTTCTGAGCAACCATTTCAGGAACGCCAGAACAACAGATATGACGGTCAAGACAGATAACCTTGTCACTTTCCCCTAATACAATATGCAGGTCATGGGAAACCATTAAAATGCCGCATCCCCTTATTCTGCGTATATCTGCAATCAGACGGTATAGCGCAGCCTCTCCAGAATAGTCCACGCCCTGAACAGGTTCGTCAAGAATGAGTAGGTCGGGGTTATTAATAAGGGCGCGGGCGAGGCAGACCCTCTGGAATTCTCCCCCAGAGAGGTGTTGTATCTGCTTATTTGCCAGATGTCCGCCGCCAACCTCATTGAGAAAAGGCTGGATCTTCTTGCGGTTATTGCCAAGGGCAAGAGTCAGGAAGCGGGAGACCGTGAGAGGAATTGCGCGGTTGACTTCAAAGCTCTGGGGCATATAGCCGATCTTAAGAGCCTTCCTGGTCCATATTGAGCCGCTATCTATTTTTTGTAAGCCAAGCAAAATTCTGATCAGGGTGGTCTTGCCTGCGCCATTTGGCCCAATCAGTGTGGTGATTTCATTGGCATTGAGAACCAAGCTGACATTATCTATGATTTTAAGTCCTGAACGCAAAAGGGAGATATGTTCTGCCCTGATAAGGGGCTTGCCTGGATTTTGTATTTTTGGCATGGAACCTGACTTTGAGAGGAGGGAAGGGCTATTCTTTTCATAGCGCTAAATGAAGTATTGTAAAATAAAAATCGTTGGCTGGCTGGCCTGTTTGTAAGGATGAGACATGACTATAAAGATTTTATCTTTCGGTTCAAGACCCTCTCTCTGAACTTGCATAATTACCTATAGTTGTATAAGTATGCGTCAAAACACCCGTGTGGATATGTAGACGGGTTGGTGATAGCCATCTGAAATACAACTATTTTACTTGCTTCTTGTAGATGAAAAATATAGGGATGATAACTACTTATTCATTGAAGTGAATATTTCAGATAAAATATAATTTATAAAGAATACTTCTTGGGTTGAATAGTGATAAACAGTAATTCTAAACATATTACTTGGTTATTCACTAAATATTAACCTTGAAAATATATAACTATACATATCTGGCATTATGATTAACGTCATGATGTTTCTTAATTATTGTTAGCTGAGCAAACTGTTCAGTTGACCATTCGTTTATATTTTTAGTTGTTAGTAATCTATTTGGTTGATCCGAGATTTTTGGTGAAGCTATAAAGTCAGATAAGTTGTCTCGATTGAGTGTAAGACAATTTATACGCGTAATTGGAGGTTTTTATGGGTTTGAATCTTAAAAGAAATAACGCTGGTATCGTTGCAGTCTTTATTGCAGGCGGTTTCTCAGTCTTATCATCAACAGCATCTATAGCAGCAGGTAATAATTGCGCTGAGGGCATAGGTTCATGGCCTTGTTTTGCATCCCAACACTCTGGCAAAAGGGTTGCCAAGAGAACATTTCGGGTCAAACGTGCCTTGAAAAGACGTTCTCGCTCCCGTGCCAATAGACGCGCTTATCTTGGGCGTAGGTCAGCGTCCTACAGAAAGCTTAGGGTTGGCAAGAAATCTGATATTCTTTATCTGAGCAAGAATGGCCGAAAAATTTCTAAACGCCGTGCTGCTGCTATCGCCTTGAAAAGAAGTAAAAAGAGCAGAAAATATGCTAAAATGAAGAAGTCAAACAGACTTCGTCATCTGGCCAAGAAGAGGAGGTCTTCCTATAATAAAGGTTTTTCTCTGCGTGGTCGTCATATGCGTGTTGCAAGCAGAAGCGTGAGAACCAGCTGTTTTCCTGCCAGACTTAAAAGGTTGATTAGCCGCGTTGAAAGACGTTATGGCAAAAGACTTGTTGTCACTTCAGGTTATCGTTCACATGCGCATAACCGCCGTGTTGGCGGGGCAAGACGTTCCCAGCATGTCCATTGTAAGGCTGTTGACTTCCGTATTCCGGGTGTGAGCAAATATAGCCTAGCAAGATATGTCAAGTCGCTTCCAGGTGTTGGCGGTGTTGGTACATATTGCGGTAAATCAACAATCCATATGGACATAGGCCCAAAAAGGTCTTGGAACTGGGGCTGTGGTAAACGCAGAAGTCGTAAACGTTATGTAAAACGCAATAGGTCGCGCCGTTCATACCGCACTACCTCTTTGCGCCGTGCGAAAAGAAAAAGCTGGAATTTCAGTTTCTAGTTTTGTAATGGGTTGATGATAGATTTGACGAGAACCGGCTCTTAGAAGTCGGTTCTTTGCTTTTCTGAGCGGACTTGTGCAGGCTTGGCCTGGCTCCAAACCTGCTGTGCGCCTATCAGGTTCAGGTCTTCTGAGTCTTGTGATACACTGACCAGCGTATCAATATAGGCTGATGACTGAGCCAGAGCCTGTGAGCCATCCCTGCTAACGCAATATTCTGCAAGAAACAATGCCGCGAGTAAATCTCCTGTGCCATAAGTCTTTTTCTCCTGACGTTTAAAGCAGGTCTGATAAAGGCCTTCTGGTGTTTTTAGCATATTGACAATATAATCGTTATTTTCTGGTATTGAGCTTGCCAGTACCAGGTCAGGTGAGAGCATGTTGATGGCTTCAAGTGCTTGTTCTTGAGAGCCAACTGGCATGTCTGCAAGCCAAGACAGTTCAAACCTGTTTGGGGTCAGTATATCAGCAAGCGGCAATAACTCATACTGAAGCGTTCGTGCAGCCATCTTATCAATATAGAGATGGCTTTCGCCTGAACTGCCATCATCATCCCCAAAGACAGGATCACAGAGAAAAAGCGCATCAGGATTGGCAGCTTTGACCAGCGAGACTGCCTCAATAGCAAAGTGAACTAATTCTTCTGTTGGCAGGTAGCCTGTCATGATAGCATCAACATCTTCCAAATATCCATTCATGTCCAGGCCTTCAATAACTGGTCTGAGCATGGAAGACTTAAGTCGGATTCCGCCATAATGCTCATGGGCAGGATGGTTGGAAAGTAGGACACTTGGCAGTGGACAAACTTGATGCCCCAAACGCTGCAATGCGAATGTGATGGCACTGTTGCCAACGAAACCTTGGGAAACCTGAGATGAAATTGTAAGTATTTTAGCCATAGGATATTATGGAAAGAAATTCATGATTTTATGATGGCAGGATGCGGGTCATTTTATGGAAAGTGGGCTTGAGGCTTGCCTTGTTGTAGGGTATAAAATTCAAAGACCATATGGTCGGAAATATATCCAAGGATGGGAAAGCCTTTATGAAATATCGTAAGCTTGGCAGAACAGATCTGTCTGTGTCATCACTATGCCTTGGCACAATGACTTGGGGGCGGCAGAATAGTGAGTCTGAAGGTCATCAGCAAATGGATTACGCCCTTGAACAGGGTATTAATTTCTTTGACAGTGCTGAGCTGTATCCGATTCCGCCTGAGGCAAATACGCAAGGACGGACGGAAGAGGTGATCGGCAGCTGGTTTGCTGAACGGAAAAACCGTGACCAAATTATTCTGGCAACCAAAGTTGTTGGCCGAACAGCTATGGACTGGTTTCGCAATGACGGCAAGGGCGCTTATATTAACCGCAGCCAGGTTTTTGAGGCTGTTGAGAATAGTCTTAAACGCTTGAAGACAGATTATATTGATCTTTACCAGATTCACTGGCCAGACCGCGCTGTGCAGACTTTTGGTCATGGCGGTTTGAGGTATATGCCCCAAGACGGCGAGGGATATGCGCTTGACAAGACCTTGGATATAATGGGTGAGCTGCAAAGGTCTGGAAAAATCCGTCATTTCGGTGTGTCCAATGAGACCAGCTGGGGGGTGATGAAATATCTTGATGCCTCAAACCAGATCAGAACAAGACCGCGCATTGTCTCCATCCAGAATGCCTATAACGTGTTGAACCGTTCATTTGAGATGGGCTTGGCCGAAATAGCGCAACATGAACAGGTTGGTCTGTTGGCTTATTCGCCCCTGGCGCAGGGATATCTTAGCGGGAAATATCAAGACGGGGCTTTGCCTGAGGGATCACGAAAGCAGATGTTTAACCGCCTGGCGCGTTATGAAACAGCTGGCGGTCTTATGGCTCTGGAAAAATATCTGGAGATTGCTAAAAGGCATGGGATTGATCCAGCACAGATGGCTCTGCAATATGTCACGACCCGCCCATTTGTGACCTCAACAATTATTGGTGCAACCAGTATGCGACAGCTCAAGGTGGATATAGCCTCAAAAGACTTGGTTCTGAAACCAGCAGTGTTGCAGGATATTGAGGATGTCCATGCGCTGCATTCTAATCCCTGTCCCTAAATACCAAAAAAAACCCGAACCTCATCTGGCTTTTTCTCTCTGACTTCGTTGCATCCTATTGTAAAAAGAAGGCATATTGTCAAAATAGAAAATGGCTCAGCTTATCTTCGGGTTTTCAAGTAACAGTAATATCGTTGATTTATAGAAATCTATTTTTTACTTTTTTTAGATTTCTTCGCCTTAGCTTTTTTAGCAGCTTTAGCTTTTGGCTTTTTAGTAGTCTTGGCTTTCTTAGGTTTTGTTGCAGCTTTCGTCTTCGCCTTCGTTGTTTTGCTTCCTGCTTTTGCTTTCTTAGCTTTGCTATCGGTCTTGGCTTTATCAGCAGCTTTTGGCTTGTCAGTAGCTTTTTTTGTCTTGCTGTCAGCTTTTGGAGCTGTTTTCTTAGCAGCCTTATCTTTTGTCTCTACAGCTTTGGTTTTGCTGCCAGTAGCTTTAGATTTAGGTGCTTTAGACTTTGTGGTTTTGGATTTAGTAGAAGAGGAAGTGCCGCTTGCTTTTTTGCCGCCTTTTTTGCGGCAGAAGGCTTTGACCTTGACACCATTCTTACGAACATGTGCTTTGACCCATGAGCAGGTGTCTGATTTTTCACAGATGATCTGTGGGTTGACTTTACATTCTTTGGCTGAAGCAGCAGAAAAAGGTAATGTCAGTGTGAGCAGAACGCTCCAGAAAAGAGCTGATTTTTTAAAGAAAGAATGTATCATATTATTGGAAACCTTGGATCTTGAAATTAAATTAGACAAGTGCATTTATCAAACGCACTTTATGTATAGTCTTCTATTGATTCGGGGCAGAAATTAGGCAAGGCAGCGAGACATAACATCACATCACCCCCTGAAAAATACGGATGAGAAAGAAGCCTTTGCACTTTGTGAAGATAATTCTTAACTGGTATAGCAAGGGGCAGCAAGACAAAAAGAGCCGCTCCCTTACTGAACTGGAATAGCAGTTATTTCTTGCCAAAGAGACGAGAGAAAAGGCCTTTTTTCTTGGTGCCATATTCAGGATGGAACTGAATGTCCTGCCCAGTTAAGACAATATGTTCTTGGCTGACTGTATCGAGTTTCGGTTCAGAAGCCAGGTTTTGCGCAGGTATAGCTGCGACAGGTGATGTTGCAACTGGGTTGGCTGGTACTGGTACAACAGGTTGCGGACTGACCGCTTCTGGCATGGTTGGCGTGAGACCTTGGACAGGAAGACTTGCGACTGGCACAGCAGCAACAGGAATATCTGGCTTAGCAAGAGTGGTTTCCACAGTTGGAATCACAGTGTTATCTATGCCTTTTGGTTCAGCTATTGCTGTAGGCACGTTTTCAGTCTGAATGTCTGACAAGCTGACAGGCTGGTGCTCAACAAGATGTGCCTGGCTATCTGAGGCGATAGTTTCAAGAGTGTCAGGAACAGCTGTTTGTGTCTGTGTTACAGCATCTACAGCTGGAATGAGCGTGTTATCTGCGCCTTCTGGTTCAACTATTGCTGGTAGCTCGTTTTGAGTCTGTACGTCTGGCAAGTTGACAGGCTGGTTTTCTATAAGATCTGCTGGGCTATCTGGAAGGATAGTCTCAATAGTTTCGGGTACGGCTATTTGCGCTTCAGCTGGTTGACTTTCTACTGGATTTTCAGAGATCAGAGAAGCCTGCGGCAAAACAGGTTCGGTTTGGGCGGTATTTTGCAATGAAAAATCATCAGAAATTGACGAAATATTTTTGCTCACAGCGGACTGATCGGGGGCAACGGCCTGCCCTATCACAGGTTCAGCAGAGTCCAGCGACTCTGAAATATCGGCTGTTTGGGATACGGTAGTCTCAACGGCTGGTTTTTCCAAAGCATTTGCCGCAATTTCTAGCGGACTATTCTCTATTTGGGACGAAGCAATGGTTTCTTCTGGTGCTGGCTGTGCATATTCAAGCTCAGGTTCTGGCAGATTTTCAAAACCAATTTCCTCACCTTGAGCGGCAGTTAGCTGTCCAGGCTGGGGATCAGAAAGCTGTATAATTTCAAGAGCGGGGTCGTCTTGGGAAACCACGGGTGTCTGTTCTGGCTCTATGTCATCACTTTGGGAAAGAACAAGAGCTGCTGCGGTTGCAGCTGTGGCAGCGGCTGCCAACTGAGCCTCTTTTGAGAGGTCATTATTTTCTTCAGTGACGTTTTCTTCAACAACAAGGAGAGGCGCTTCATCCTCTACAAGGTTGCCATTATCATGGGTGATGGTTTCTGTTTTGGGGGTCTCCTGTACTTCAAGGAGCGATGGGACTGCGGAAAGTGTTGCAGTCTCTGGCACTATGTTGTTTTCTTCGAGAGCTGGCGCAGTCGTCTCGCTTGTTTCTGCTTGGCTTGTGACAGCTGATGCTGTTGTCAGACCAATAATTGTTGCAACGGCTGCTTTGGCTGTGGCAGATTTGGTCTCATCATTTATACCTGGGCTGGATGAAACCAGTAGCTCTTTTGGGGACGACATCTCAGCAGGGGAGGTTTCCGATTTCGTGATTTCATTCTCATAGGCACGTTCTTCAAACTGTCCGACGCCCTGTTTGACATGTTGGGCTGCACGGTCAGCAACAGAAAGAACCTCTGCTGTTTTTTCAGGGACGGTCTCTTGAGGGCTGACCTCAGCTTTTGCTTCGGCACTTGCTAGCGGAACTGCTTTCAGCACTTTATTTTTGTTGCGTAGTCCGGACAAGAACCCAGCCTTTTTCTTTGGTTCTGCTTGTTTCTTAGGTTGTGTTTCAGAGACCTTCTTCTTGGAACTGGCTGGTATATTCGAAATTTCAACACGCTCTTTTGGACGTGACAAAACGGCAGCTATTTTTGTATCAGCCTTGTTGAGTATTTTTGAAGGGTTGGCCAATGGTTTAGCTTGATCTTCACGCCACCATTTGGTCAAGGGAGCTGGTTTGGAATAGCCTGCCTGACCTTTTTGAGCGGCCTGGTTCAGAGAGGTAACATTGGTTTCAGCTGAGCTGTCTGTTAGTTTGTTGCCTGATTGATCTGACGTATCTGGCGCAATATTATTTTCCATATTTTCTGTGGCAACCAGCAGTTCCCCAAGCTTTCGGGAAGCCAGTGCAAAACGCTCATTTGTATCGCTTTGTAGGTCTGCCTTTGCTTTGAGACTTTTGATGTCATTGAGAAAACTGGCAATATCTTGAGTATTCATTGTGATCATTTCCGTATATTTTTTCCAGTGTGTTAGGTCAACCTCAGTTTAACTGTGTGCGTGCGGGAGGTCATAATATGGTCTGGAAAGGGGCAATTAAATTTGGGTGTCGCTAGAGCATTTTTGTCATAAAATGGTTTTGATATTTTTGGCCATGAAAAAAACTCCTGTTCGTTAGGATGTGTCATTCATAGGGACTTGCGATAAATGTAAAAAATTAGTTTTTGGCGCGTTTTTGGCGCAAATCCTTGTAATACGCCATCATTTTTTGACAGCGCACTGTACCTGGTGGATGGACGGCATCAGCAGGTATTTTGCGAATAAACTGGCAGATTTGATCCATGCCTCTGTCATTTTGAATCCAGCCCCACAATACACCGCGACGAATAGCAAAATTATCAGCGCGCAATTCCCCTGCTCCCTGAAACTGGTGTCCGCATTCATGGGCATAGATAAACATTTTGACAGTAGTGGGCAGTTTTCTGTTTGCCCTTGGATTCATAATAATAAATCCTGGATAGGAGCCGCCCCAACTGTCAAAATTACTATTCAGGACAGTTGGCCGCTTGCCGCATATCGCACTGTGACCGTCAATTTTATACTTGGCAACAGGAACAAGCTTCGTATTCTTTGTTTCCAAAAGGTATTCATGCACTGTCGGGTAATCATCATACCATCCAACAAGCATAGTACAGAGGCTGATTATAACAGCTGTTCGTAACAGTGATATACTTCTTTTATGTCTCATGGTCTTCATTTTTTCCATGGGATACCAAACACGTCACTAAAGATCAAAAAGTGTCCCTAAATTTAAGTCTAAGATAGCTTAGTATGATATAGCAGTTGTTTGGTGTTTGAACTTGGTATTATTCCTGACAGTCTACCTTCAATTATTGACTAGAATTCGGCAATTGTCCAATTCATATTTATTTTATGATTAGGGACATTTAAGAGTGATATAAGTAATGCTCAATGGTGCTTGATTGTGCGCTTTACAGCCTTTTGACTAAAGAAGACCGTCATTGCACTGCATCTTGTTTTACCATCCTTATGAAGGTCATCTGCGGGAATTTTGCTGACAAAGTGGCAAATTTTCTGCATGTCACTGTCTTTCGCAAGCCAACCTGAGTCCAGTCCCTGTAAAATAGCAAAATTATCGGCTTTCATTTCATTAATGCCTGTAAATTGGTGACCGCATTCATGATAATAGATATAGAGCCTGACAACGGTTGGTAATCGTCTGTTTGCAAGGGGGTTAATGATAATAAAGCCAGGATAGGCTCCGCCCCAGCTATCAAATTTTTTGTTGAGGACAGTCGGCCTGCCTTTACAGCTCGCCTTATATCCATTGATCTTGTATTTTCCTGGAGGGACATAGGCGGCTCCTCTTTCGCTCAAGATATATTCATGGACTGTGGGGTAGTAGGGACGCGTAAAATAAGTGATTGCCGCAAACAGCGATAGCAAACTTATGATAAGGATCAATAATATAATTTTTTGTTTGGCTGAAAACTTCATTTTTGTCTAAAACCTGGTCATCCCGTAAAAATATCTGGTCAAGAGCTTGCTCTTAGTGCTGGGTGGCCTATAGTGCCGCCAACGATACCCATACTATGTTGACAGGGATAAAAATGACAGACAAAAAAGACATAAAGAAGGTTGTTCTCGCGTATTCTGGCGGTCTTGATACCTCAATCATCCTTAAATGGCTTAAGGAAACCTATGACTGCGAGGTGGTGACATTTACCGCCGATCTGGGACAGGGTGAAGAGCTTGAGCCAGCGCGCAAGAAGGCAGAAGACCTTGGTATCAAGGAAATCTATATTGAGGACTTGCGGGAAGAATTTGTTCGCGATTATGTGTTCCCAATGTTTCGCGCTAATGCGGTTTATGAAGGGGTCTATCTGCTTGGTACGTCTATTGCACGTCCGCTAATTGCCAAACGCCAAATTGAGATTGCCAAGGAAACGGGCGCAGACGCTGTTGCTCATGGCGCAACAGGTAAAGGCAACGACCAAATCCGCTTTGAACTGGGCTATTATGGCTGTAACCCAGACATTAAAGTGATTTCACCGTGGCGTGAATGGGATTTGGTCAGCCGTGAAGACCTGATTGATTTTGCTGAAAAGCACCAGATTACCGTGCCTAAAGACAAGCGCGGCGAGTCGCCTTTTTCCTGTGATGCCAATATGTTGCACACCTCATCTGAGGGCAAGGTTTTAGAAGACCCGAATATTGAAGCCCCAGAATATGTTTATCAACGCACGGTTTCCCCAGAAGATGCCCCTGACAAAGCCACCTATATTGAGATTGAGTTTGAGAAGGGGGACGCGGTTGCGATTGATGGCAAAAAGCTGTCACCTGCCACTATTTTGGAAACTCTGAATGATTTTGGCCGCGTTAATGGCATTGGCCGTCTTGATTTGGTGGAAAACCGTTTTGTCGGGATGAAATCACGCGGCATTTATGAAACCCCAGGCGGCACAATCTTACTGGTGGCGCATCGCGGCATTGAGCAGCTCACCCTTGATCGAGGCGCAGCGCATTTGAAAGATGAAATGATGCCGCGTTATGCGGAGCTGATTTATAACGGTTTTTGGTTCTCACCTGAACGCGAAATGATGCAAGCTGCGATTGACCATTCTCAGAAAAACGTCAACGGCACAGTGCGCTTGAAATTGTATAAAGGTAATTGCGATTTGGTTGGCCGCAGCTCTCCAGATTCGCTCTATTCTGAAGAACTGGTCACCTTTGAAGATGACGAAGGCGCATACGACCAGAAGGACGCGGAAGGCTTTATTAAGCTAAATGCACTGCGCCTGCGGACTCTGGGTAAACGGAGTTAGTTATACCCGTGATATAAATAAAGACCTTTCTTGTCGGTCGACTGCTCTGTAGTTGACTGGAATGTTTTAACTTTAAGGTTATTGAGCAGTAACGTTTCGGTTAAGGATAGAGCCCTTAACCGACATAACACGAAAGAGTCTTTTTCTTTGTGATCTGGTATAATTAGACTGAAGCAGTAACAGCTTTTTGGAGCGTTGAAGTGATTCGGCTCTGATCCATATCAGCCTTGCCAATCACGACGAGTTTGGTCTCACGGGCTTCGTCTTGCTGCCAAAGGCGGTCATAATAGCTGTCAATGCGCGGTCCAACGGCCTGGATTACAAGTCGCATGGGCTTGCCCTGCACCGTTGCAAAACCTTTAAGACGTAATATTGCATTTTTTTCAATCATCTGGGACAGGTCTGTTACGAATTGTTCGACATTTTTTATCTCGCCCAATGAAATATCTAAGCTGACAAAGGCATCATGGTCGTGGTGGTGATGGTCTGCGCCACTATCATGTGACTTGTCATGATGGGACTTGTGTTCTCTGTCTTCTGCCGCGCTATCTAAGCCTATCAAGACTTTTACGGGGACTGGGGATTTTTCCGAAGAGCGGGTAAAGCGCGCTCCTTTTTGGGCTTCCTTGGCCAAACGCTGCTCAATTGCAGCCAGTTCGTCTTCAGAAACAAGGTCTGACTTGTTAAGCAGAATCAGATCAGCACAAGAGAGTTGGTCTTCAAACAATTCTCCAAGCGGAGTGTGGTGGTCAAGCATATCATCTGCGCTGCGCTGGTCATTGACAGCCTGCTCGTCAGAAGCAAAACGGCCCTGTGCCATAGCATCACTATCAACGACCGTGACAACACCGTCCACAGTGACTCGCGTTTTGATCTCAGGCCAGTTAAAAGCTTGGACGAGGGGCTGGGGCAACGCAAGGCCAGAGGTTTCAATCACAATATGATCTGGGGCTGGGTCACGCTTTAGTAGTTTTTCCATGGTGGGGATAAAGTCATCAGCCACAGTGCAGCAAATGCAGCCATTGGCCAGTTCAATAATATCTTCTTCGCCGCAATCTTCATTGCCGCAGGCCTTGAGCATGTCGCCGTCAATGCCAATATCGCCAAATTCATTGACTATGAGCGCAATTTTACGGCCTTCAGCATTCTTTATTATATGCTGAATCAGGGTTGTCTTGCCTGCCCCCAAAAAACCTGTGATGACGGTTGCGGGTATTTTCTCAAACTGCTGCATGACAATAGACTTTTATAGTATTGGGGGAGAGGGGAATATGGTGGGCCCGGTAGGATTCGAACCTACGACCGCTCGGGTATGAACCGAGAGCTCTAACCAACTGAGCTACAGGCCCCCTATAAAGAACTACATTTATATAGTCAGTTTGGCTGTTTAATCAAGAAAAATCATGCGTTGCCAGATAAGTTTTAAAAATAACTTTGTGTGATTGACGCTTTGTGACCTGGCTGTGTAAGAGTTGAAAGTAACGCCTTAATAACACAAGAAGGAGAATGACTATGGCAGCACACTCTAATATAACAGCTGTTTTAGGGACACTGGTTTTGACCATTGGTCTTTTTATAGTGGCGGCTCGTGAAGGAAATGCGCAGGACAAGTTAGCTTCAGAACGTATCTTATCCCTTTCGGCAACAGCTGTGCTTCAGCTCAAGCCAGACAGCGTCTATATCAATACAGGCATTACAACTTTAGCACAGACAGCTGGCCAGTCACTGCGGGAAAACAGCCTGGCTATGGAAAAAATTATAGCTTCCCTCAGACAGTCAGGCATAAACCAGCAGGATATTCAGACTACTAATTTTTCAGTGGGACCGCATTATAGCCGCACACCGCGTAGCCGTAACGTTTCAGTGATAACTGGGTTTCAGGTGGTGAATTCAGTACGTATCAGGGTGCAGAATATTGCTTCCTTGGGACAGATATTGGACCGGGTGGTTAGCCTTGGCGCGAACAGGATCAATTCGATTTCTTTCAATGTAACTGAAACAGAAGAGTTGAAACAGAAAGTTCGGAAAATGGCACTTGAAAAAATTAAGCATAAGGCCGAATTTTATGCCAAAAATATGGGTGTCAGTCTTGGAAGGGTGATGGCCATATCTGAAAATCATGTGTCCCATAGGCCAAGCCCCTATATGAGGTCTTTCGCAAAAATGTCTGGAGATATGGCTGTGCCGATTTCAGCAGGAAAGGGCAGTCTTTCAGCAACTGTGCAAGTGAGCTGGGAACTGAAATAGACAGATAAACAAAGGGAACAGTCGTTAAACTGCTCCCTTTTTTGTTACACATTTTTCGTCCATTTTATCCAAGGCGTCCACTAATATGAGCCAGCATAAGATAGACTCTTCCAGTTTCAGTGGTGAGATATGCTGAAGTTGTCTCGCCGCTGGGGTCACTATGTTCGGATTCACTGAGCAATCCTTCATAATCCTGGACATAACGCTCTACAGTATCCCTGAAGGACATATCAGTTTGATAGCGTCCCTGGATACGGTCAAATGTCAACTGGCCATCAGGGTTATAGAGGTTACGTGTAAATACATTTTTTTCACCGCTTTGGTATCTGAGCCAAGCATCTGTTGCTGTTGAGCTGTCAATGGCACGGGCTATTTCATCAATGCGCAGTACATCAAGCGGATCCATATGGACGGAATCTTGCGCCGCTCCTTGTGAAGAACTGGCGGGTTTATAGGTCGGGGTGTCAGGATCTTTATTTGCTGAGGATGACAACAGATCTCCCATTGACCACTGGCTAGATTTTTTTCCGTTATTTGCTTTGCCTGACGTAGAAACTTGTTTCTTCAGGCCTGAAAACATTCCTGAGGATGATTTTGTAGATTGTACCTGGGATGTGTGCTGACTAGCATTCTGGACGGAGAGATCTACCTGCTGAGTGACCAGGACAAAGCTATCCTCTAATTTGGCAACAGCACGCTCTGTTTGCTGTTGCGCCGTTTCTTGCAACTTACTGACTTCACGCAGCTTTTGTTGTCCTGTCATGGTCTGGTCAGCTGAAAAACTTTGTTTTGCACTATCAGCCTGGTGTTGGGTTTGAGCTAGGGCATCCTGTAATTGTCTGGTAAACAACAATTTTGTCTGATCAAGTTCTGTCGTTTTAGCTGAAAGGTCTTTCAGATGTTGGTCGGAATTTGAGGTATTGCCTTTGATAATGGCAGCTTCCACAGTTCTGGCTTCATCAAGAATGGCAATGCCCTGGTTTTCAAATTCTTGCGTTAAGCTTCCTATCTGCTCAATCAGGGCAGAAGAAGACTGGTGCAGTCTTTGAGCCTCCTGCTCAGATTGTTGTTGCTTCAGAAGGGCACTGGCTTGATTTTGCTGTCTGTGTTCAATTTCTTGTTGTTGCAGGTGAAAGGCTTCTTCCCGTTTTCTTTGGTTTTCAGCGGCTTCTCTCTGTCTGGTTTTAGCTTCTTCTTCTTGTCTTCTTTGGTTTTCGGCAGCTTCCCTTTGTTTACTTTCAATAGCCGCAGTTGCGCTTTGAGCAGACATGCTGAACTGGTTGCTTGTGTCCAGAATAGACTGGTTATTCATGGAGAGTGTTTTGTCAAGCAAGTTGGTTTGAGCCTGGAGTGAGCTTTCAATTGTGGAACTGTGCTCATCAAGTGTGCGTTTCATTTTGCTGGTTTGCAGGCCAAGGGTCGCGCTCATGGCATTGGCTTGGTTTTCCATGGAGCTGTCAATTTCTGAAATGCGCTGTGTCAGAGACTTATCAATGCTGCGCGCTTTGTTCTCAAGTGAGGCATCCAAGGCGCGCGCTTTTTGGGAAAAGGCAGCATCCATAGCAACAGCTTTTTCGCCCAGAGATTGGTCAAGGGCTGCGACATGATCCGAAATGGAATCATTTAGGGCGCGTGTTGTGCCATCAAGTTTTTGGTTCATTTCAATCATGCGCTGGCTAATGGCTGTGTCCATAGCACGGGCTTTTTCACTCAGGGCATGATCCATAGAGGAAGCTTTCTGCCCCAAAGCTGCATCCATCTCAGCAGTTTTTTTGCTGAGCGTAGCATTCATCTGGGCTGACTTGCTGTCCATTGCAGTGAAAAGCTTGTCTGTTTGTTGAGAGATGGAGTTGTCAATATTCTGTACTTTTTGATCCAAAGCTTGGCTTAGAGTATTTGTACGTTGATCCAATGTCAGGTCAATAGCCTTGGCGCGTTGTCCCAAAGAGGCATCAAGAGCCAGAACACGCTGCGTTAGAGATTTATTCATTTTCTTGGAATGATTGGTCAAGACAGCATCAATCTTACTGGTCTGTTCTGCCAGAGTATTGCCAAGTTTTTCTGTTTTCTGCTGAAGGGTATCAGATTGCTCTGTAAGGATGGTCGATTGTTTGGCGAGCAAGCCTGTTTGTTTTGCCAGGTTGCCATGCAGATTTTTAAGGCTGCTGTCAGCAGCTGTGACCACTTTGTCCATCCGAGCCTGTTCACTGACCAGTTTGTCCATCATAGCAGGAATACTGTCCGTGACTTGCTGATTAATATTTTCAAGTTTTGAAGTAACCATAGCATTGGCTTCATGAAGCTTATGGGCTGCCTCTGCTGATTTTCTAGCAAGGGACTTGGCCACTTCGCTGCTGCTTTTGACCAATTTTTGATCAACAAGATGGCCGACCTGACCGATGGCTGTCACCACATCTTGGCCGTGCTTGAGTAAATCCTTACGTTCTGTCGCCAGGTCAGAGACCAATCCTTTAATGACATTTTCATTGCGGTCATAAGACTTTTCTAGGGCTGTAATTTCACGGTGGACAATTGTTTCGAGTTCGCCAGCCCGTGCAATGGATTGAGAGATGGCATCATCCATAGAAGAAATCTGGCGGCGAATTGTCTGGCCAACAGAGGCAACCTTTTGTTCTGCCATCTTGTC
>JAUTBZ010030671.1:0-19274 GCA_032361785.1 Lepetodrilus galriftensis
GACGTCATCTGTGTGTGACGTCACATGTGTTTGTGTTTCTTGCGTGACGTCACAGACAATCAAACACCCACGCCCAACAGATAAACTTTGACTGATATCTAAAATATCTGTAGGCTGAATCTTGGCTCATTGCATGATAAATGCATTTATCTTGCGCTGCAAACACCATTGTTGGTGCTCTGTATGCTTATGGAAATTTAAAATGATAAAATGGGTTAAAGATTTTTTAGATAGAATGATCCATTCAGTGAATGGAATGCTATTGTATTTATTCTTTACGAACGATACATTTTCTCTGCATACTCTATGTACTGCAGGCCTCAAAGTTAAATTGTTTTCCCAAAGAGCCATTTTGGCTCCTGCATAGATAGAAACACTTAAAATAAGTGAAATATTGGTAGCCAAATGCAAAATTAGGTAACCATGGCTCCCAAATTAGTCGCTAAATTGAGCCCTGTAATAATGTTTCATTACACAAGCTCTGAGTAAGAAGTAAGTCTCAACTGTGTATATTTTTATTTGCCATAACATTCAGGTCTTTCTATTTTCCAGAATGTTCATGTACATCAAGAAGTACTGCAACTTCGCTGCAATCGCACCCCCACCCGCGATGGACTGAACCATGCCGACCGACGACCGTCAGACTCCAGAGTTATCTGACTTGGCAAGCCCTGCCTCTTCTGAGATGAAAAACAATATTGTGACGTCACCAAACGTGATGACTTTCCAACACATCCCAAGTTTGAGAACGACATCTGGGCTGGATTTAACAACACATCAACCAAAAAAACTTTGTGTAAAAAAAATAATTGAATGGGGAATATGGGAATGTATTAAATGTGATGTGAAATATTTTTCATAACATAATTTCATAATCTGTGACATATACCGTAGTGACCATCTTTGTGTCAAGAATGTTCTGTCAAAATTAGGTCAAAAAATGTTTTAAATTTTGAGCATGAATTAACATCAGGACTCAGATGACAATAGAATTTGATTATTCTATAAATTATGTTTTTATGAAATATCTTGAACGCACACTTTTAACAAAGGGAGATAATACATCACACTGCTCGTCTTTCAATAAATTATACAAAGCGAGTCACATTTTGTATTCAAATTTAAACTGACAGCAGTTGAAATTGGGTAGAACCTCACAATAAAAACATGCATTTAGCATCTCATTGTAATATATCATTGCTTCATTCAATATTTGACAGAAGCTTCAGAGTAGATGCTTGTTAAATAATTATGTTGATTGAGTGGCAACAAGTTTAATGCATCTTAATTATTTTTTAGGCTGAATGTGCATTGGATCTACGTATTACATCAGTCAAACATAATTAACCCTCTTCCTGCTGAATTAAACACAGGCACAGCTCTATTGGGCATCTCTGGCTGCCTTCAGCATTAAGAGGGTTAATATGTCTCTCTTCTCCAGTTTGACGATTGTGGGTTTTTACTTGTATATTATTGGCATTACTTTTACCATGTTTACTATCGTGTGGTGAGTTTGCACTATTTATGTTCACTTGGTACTTGTTGTAAGGGAGGTAATGTTATGGTTCATGTTTTTGAAGACCACAAATGCTGCATTTAGATATGTAGATTTGTTTATTTCCTCATAAATATATTTGTGACGTTTTAGAGTGGATTAAACATGTGTATTACTCACTGGTGTGGGAGAATAACAATACTGAATACGGTATCAATAACGACGGAATCTAATTAGCTGTTATAATGTGATGTCACTGACAAAATTATCATGCCCATACATTTTTCATTGTCAAAATTTACTTTCTATCAAATCATAGATCACTACACTTATATGACATGGGTAAAAGTCTATGCACTTTAAATACAATGTGGCATATCTTAATTTAAGGCAACCTGCGAAATTAAATATTGACATTTTTGGTACATTATCATAGTTTGTTAAAATTTTGACAATGCCATTCCCATGTATTGGATTGATAAGAAAAGGCTACTATACCAGTTATCCTACCAGTAGCAGTGTTTGGCTCCAGATGCCAGGAAATAGCATGTCATGAAACAATCTATGCCCTTGGTATAAAGCTTTGTTCTGTGTACACATTTACAGGATCTATGCTTTTATAATAGCTCTGTTTCCAAATGTAAGTAATTCACTTTCGCTCAATAAATACTTTTGGAAACAAGATTAACAGGCAGATTTCTCTATAGATTATTTATTACAATTTTTATTATTTTTTTATGGTATTGAAATTGTAGAAATTGATTATAACTTGGTGTTATCTTGATACTCTTAATGTCAACAACTGGATTGAATTGAGCTTATGAATACGTTTTTAGTTTTGAAACAAGGAAATAGTCCTTGAATGTTGTAATTATGATCATGTTGTATTTATATCTTCATAAAGTTTCGTAGATATTTATATCAAGTCTTGTATGTGCGGGAGTTCTAACAATTTAAAAGTTGGCATATTGCCTTTCTATTCATATATACCTGTACCAAAATTAATTTCATAATTTGACCGAATTCCGTTAAGATTTTAAAGTATGTTTTGTTAATTTATTTTTATTTTATTACTTTAGTAGTTTTACAAGGGCATTGTATTGTCAAATAGTCTTAGAAAATATTAGTGCTGCATTTTAAAATCCAAATATCAAACGTTCCCCTTGTATCCATCACAATCACTGGTCACTAGGGCATCCATCATTGACTGCAGCGGGAAGAGGGTTAATATTAAAAGCATTTTATCTGCAAAGTTAATGTATTGTACATTTGTTCAGTAATTTTGTCAGTGCTTAGTTGTGAAGTATAGAGTGCTGTATAAATATCCCAGAATTCCTGTGCTGACATTTCATTCTCATTGCTTTGTTTGTTTGTTGTCATAGTTACCGCTTGTACATAGTTTGTATCTCCAGCATGAACTTCTAATACATATTTACCTTTCACTGTGTGAACGAAACCAAATCCAGAATAGACGATTATTTCTCTCACAGTTATATCTGAATGAAATCACAAGGTCAGTTCTCTGAAATTTAAAAAATACCCATTAATTGTTACTTGACAATTTTGCGCCATTGAACCAGTTTGTCTGAATTTCATTCCAATATGAATATACCGAGTAAAACGTGAATAATTTGGATGAATTTTTACTCAATACGTTAATTACTCATTCTGTTCTCCCATTATCTGTTCTCTGGTATCTATACACTGTGTCCTATTCTCTATACTGTTACCAGATATCTATACTGTTCCATGGTATATGAATACTGTTCCTTGGTATACTGTTCCATGGCACTGTATATGAATACTGTTCCCTTGTGTCTGTATTCTGTTCCCAGGTATATGAATACTGTTCCCAGGTATATGAATACTGTTCCAAGGTATATGAATACTGTTCCAGGTATCTATATAATGTTTCTTGGTATCTATATATACTGGTATCTGTGACTGTTCCCTGGTATCCGTGTACTGTTCCCTGGTACCCGTGTACTGTTTGCCAGTCCGGTGAAAGGTGGAGAAGACACATATTTATTGTCTTTTTTTCAATGGTTTACAAACATCCAGTAGCAATAGTGGTAATAAAGTTCAAATGTTACATTTAGTATATTTTGAGATATTTTTCATTCAATCATTCTGTTCCGACAAGATAAACACATCAGTTTTAATTCAACATACAAATCTGCAAGTTTAACCCTTATCCCTGCAAGATTGATTGATATGGCTTCTCTATAGGCTACCCTAGGTTCTGTAGCAGGAAGAGGGTTAATGGCTTGTAATGCTGATCTTGTTGACCATTTTCATTTGTCTCGGGTTTATTTTTACTTTTGACACGTGATGGACATGCAGCCATTAAGTTGCTGCCAACAACCTGGGGTGCATTCAAAGACACACTAGGGCTGCTCATTTATCACTTAGCTGGCTAGGATTTCTAGACGCTTTGCGCGCGCATAAATAAGGGCGTTTTTGATTTTGTTGTCAGAGTACTCGGAGCATGAGGCAGTACCTGAAACGGGTGTGCCGGGCAAGACAAAAAAAGGACAGCTTTTGGCTCAGTAAGCCGGTTAGCTAAACTGGTTCCCCATCCCATATACGGTTCATAAGACTCTTGAGACAGTGGCTAGCAGTTTGGTAAGCCGCTTGCAAGCCTTTGTGTCTTTGAACGCACCCTTGGTGTATACGATGGTTTGAGCGGAGTCTGCTCAGTACGCACTTCCTGTACACCAGTGTATAGCCGCTGCTCGCAACACTAACAATTCATCTCTGTACAAGATGTGTTCAGTGGTAAACTGAGGCCTGACTATTTGTGCATTATCAATTACAAGTGTGTTCTGTTTTACAATATATTTATATATGATTCCTGATGACTGTATGTTGTTCTATATGGACAGTTTGATGCTTCACGGAAAGCCAACCGATACAACACTGTACTGCATTCTACTTGGACAGTTTGCTGCCAACTGATAAAACACTTGTACAATCAAAAGTGAAATAAAATATAATGTCCTAGTCTAAAGAGTGTCACTTGTTATGAGAGATCCGACTTGGATAGCAATATTATTATCCAACAAATCTGCTCCTTTCTAGCTGTTTTGTCTGACGCATGCACAGTTACTAAGGATCAACACCACACTGTGTAACTGAGCATGCGTCGGACAAAAAGTATAGACAGAACAGCTAGAAAGGAGCAGCCCCCTGTCCAGAATGTACGTCCATGACTGTCAATTGAACACCACCCATGACTCCAACCAGTGACTGGAGAGTTATCCCTCTCAGTGAAAGATTCCCGCAGCGACGTTAAACTCCATATTCACTCACTCACTCACTCTCAATGTTCAGGTCATTGATGACCATCTGTGGATATCAAAACAAACCAGCTCTTGAGGTGATGTATTTGATTTATGCCTTTACTTGTGTCATAACCAACATGTACATTGTTCCATAGCGTCCACACAGATAGGAATACATACAGAAATCAGAGATACAACATAAGATTCTACATAACCATGATCCTGACCATAACATCAACTACAATGAATGTACACCGACGCTCAATACAACAGTAGTAAACAGTACAGTATATCAACACTACCGGTATATTACAATTAAAAGATGTATCAAAGAAATTATGGTAAAATTTACAAGAATAAAATTATTTTGTAGTTAAAAATACAAACTATTTCAATCACTTTCACTTTGTTTTAAAAATTAATTTCAAATATTGTCTTAAAATTTGTCTAAATGGTGGTTATTTGAGGAGAGGAGAAAAGCTGGAATAGTGTTACACCTATCCATACTGTACTAATCATGCACAGCTTCATGAAGCATCCCTAGCTGCCGCCAATGGGGGAAAGCTTAAAAATATAGAAGTGGAAAACAATTCCAAAACCATTAGTGGCCAGAAACAGGGTACTGTAATGCCTTTGATTTATGTCTTAATTTAAAAATCAAATTAAAAATAATAAATGTTGTAAAAGGCTATTCATAGTTTGGGGTCCAAATTAAACTTCTTGCTAATTGTTCCCTTGTACATGTGTCTTGAGCATACATATATGCCCACAGCAGTGAGGAGGTTAAAGCGTCATTCCTTTGTGTATTTCGACTAGTATCGGGGGTGTCCATACCAGCCAGAGCATTCGTTGATGTATAGCGTCACCTGAATGAAATGTGAACGAAGTTCTGGTAAAATATCACACGTTCATTCCATGTTCAATCTGGATATTGACATCTTCATAGGGTCCTTACAGTAGTATCTAGATACAGTAACAAAGGTACAGTAACATAGTGTTCTTACAGTACCATCTAGGTACTGTAACACAGAATCCTTACAGAATTTTTGATTGAATTAATGTTTAACATCGCAGCGGGAATATCTCACCCATAGGCGACGACTCTTACAGAAACAAAGGTGTAGTAACATAGTGTTCTTACAGTGCCATCTAAGTACTGTAACACAGAATCCTTACAGAAACAAAGGTACAGTAACATAGTGTTCTTATTGTACTAATAGTATCTAGGTAATATCTAGGTAATAAGGTCCTCACAGACGCTTACAGAAATATTCTATGTTTCCAACTAGTTTGCTTGTCACAGATGCCAATGACTAAGTTGACATACTACCGGTACTAAGACAAAGCAAGTAAAGCACAAGGTGAGGTACACACAACCGAGTCAGAATGCGTGGATGTTCAAGTCATATAAAACAAGGGTAATTGATGTGACACAAGAAAAGCATTCAGCACGTAACATCAATAATGAAGCAATTTTCAAATACGTTTTCATAATGTACAATCCAACAATACATACTGTAAAGGGTATACAATTGGATGGCAGTTTCATGCGCGAGAACATTAGCTGATTTTGACATTCATTAGAGAAGAGACTGTACCGGAAGCAAATGTAATATTCTATGTCTGCTTCAATTACACGGCTCCGAGACATTGATGCCATGGTTACTGGGCGGGTCCATGGCCACAACTTCCCCTGGACTGGGAAGGGGCATGGCGCCAGTGGCTAGATGGAGGTTCATCTGAAGTTCACTGATCCTCCTCTTGAGAACGTCCCTGGAATTCTGGAACTCTGCATCCTTGGTGATGCAGTTAGCATACCCCGACTCCTTCAAGTGGCACTCCAGATGGTAGAAGAAGTTCTTGACCGACCAAGGATGGAAATCCTCTCCATTGCTTTTTCTGACCCAGACGAGAAACTCACATAGCATAGCATCCAACTGGACCGGCGGAATAGTGTGGATTGGAACAACGTCATGGCCTTTGTACCGCAGGAAGTTCTCAAACTGTCTGACGGCATATTTCCAGTTCTGTTTGACACGCTGGGTCGGCAATCCTTGTCTTCTGTGCCACCTGCCTGGAGTGTTCATCAGATGATGGAGCTGGAAGCTTGACCCGAGGTCAAGGACACCGGACTGAGGAGTACCAAGATGGCCGCCATGCCACTCTCCGAGGGGAGGTCCAAACATGGCAGGATCCTGCTGCCGTCTGGTTGGGTGGAGAGTGGCAGCAGCGTTGTTAGAGCGGAAGGCCTGATACATCTGCGAACTGAACACGTTCAGTGGGTTTGATGTACTCGATGTTGGCGTCTGGGCGAAAATGGAAGAAATTGGTGGTACCCGTGGATTTGCTCTAGAAACTTTGAAACCAGATGACAAGTCCAAGCTGTCATTGTGGTTGCCATTGCTGTGAGGGAGACTGGGTCTGGCGTTGTTGACTTTTTGATACTGAGCGGCTTTCACATACCTCCTGTCTCCAGTTTCAGGGAACTGACTCTGCGATGCTCGAGATGCGTTGTGACTGGTGGAGGAATCATCCCCATTCTGGCCTGCTGCGAATTCAATGTCTGCATTGGCGATCTCGTGCTCCATTACACTGTCCATAATCTCGCGTTTGATTATCAAAGGCTCCAAACAAATGACGGAATCGTCTTCAGGACACTGACTAGCCTCAAGACCGCCAGAAATATCTTGATCTGATCGCTTAGCTCTACCGTTGTCAAGTCTGTCTTCGCTGTACCTCTTTCTACATCCTCTAGCCCTAATGTCCACGCCTTCGATCCTGAGATCTTGGTTGTCCCCCGCAGCCGGCTGCGAAGGTTGTGAGGGTTGTGAGATGCTGGGCGCGCTGCAGACTTGAGTACAGAAACTCCCACTGACTCCAGGCCCGCGCTTCTTGACGAGCTCGTTGATGACGTACCTCTCCTTGGTGCAGTGGTCGCGCTCCACGCACACGTAGCCACTGATCTCCACGATGTTGTCAAAGGTCAAGTGTGTTGTGCACAGACGCTGAAGAGTCTCCACAAACAGGCTGAAGAATTCACTGGAATATTCCTTTTCCATCATGACTGCTGTGTATTCAGATGAACCTCACAGGGTTTGTTTCTCACCGGAATTAGTCTCTTGTCCCTCACCGGTATTTGACTAAATCATATCTGCAAGATGGAACAGAAATATATTACTTTTAATTAAGAGGAATGTATACAACTTCCAAGATAAGAAGTTGTCAAAATATTTTTAATGTTTTTTAACATTTTATCACTTTCATGGATTTCATCCTAAGAGAATTTTGAAAAAGAGAACTAATAACATTAATTATAAATACATCACTTGTAAAAATGTCTGCTACTAATACATTCTTTGGACAATGCAGCTCAGTTTCATTGTTATGCATTTAGTATTCCCACTGCAGGCGCCATTGCATTGGCACAGGACCTTCTGGTCCCAAGTTGCTGAGATTGTCAATCCAACACACTATCAACTTAGCAGTGGCCAGTACTAGAATTTTATATTACACAGTTACACAAGTATGGATACTCAAGTATGTGATATTATCCTATTTTATGTGTGATGGAGTATGTGGAACAATAAACGCGTTTCTGTCTGCATCATTGATACCGAGTAACCTATATCTCAGCCTATATTGATATATATCACTAGCCGATTCACTATTGTACCAGAATATGAATGAGAATGCTTCAAGTTGTAACAGTCACACATACACACACACACACACACACACACACACACACACACCACTGGCCGCACCGCAAAATTGCAATGTACCGCCATCATAATAAAATTCCCAACCTCTCACTCTTCAATAACTTTATCTCCACATGGACACTATCTCTTCCAACAAACTATTGACTAACGACACGTATTTAGATTATGAAAAACAACCTAAATCTGAATAAAACGTTCAAACCATCGGAAGCATCTTGTTTGTTCATTGTCAAAGGGAGACGATCAAATCCTTCTATGTAAACAAGGCAAACATACTACTATCATTCAACTAATTATAATATTTTATTCGTGTTGGTCCTCTCCTGACGCCGACGCCGATACGTATGCGTAGAGATATGTTTGCTCGATGGTCTAGCCTGGAGTACAATATTCAATATTTGATGATAGCCATAACATTATATATCCAGAATTTTGTATTATTATGGTGCAAAAATTCTGAATTATATATTTTCCCCAGGTAGCCTAATGGTTTTTTTCTCTTTCTTTTTCCATATGATAAATTATTTATGAGTGCATCTATGCATTAGTAAATATAGCTATGCCTACCACTAACATGCCTAACGGCTCTGCTCATGCGTGAACGCTGAACTACGTGATCATTGATATCCTGTATTTATTCACACCACAAGTGTTAGTATGGGTATCATGAACGGGATTGACTGAAGTTGTCCAAATTAAAACGTCTGAAAGGTGCCGATGTTACTGCATACTAGACTATATACAACATATATAAAACCTTTAGTGCATAAAATAAACATGTTGTTTTACAGTTTAATACATTCATATAAAATGTCCATTTAAATTTACTTGCGCAGTTTACCAGATTCGACTAGAAGCTTGTACCTGTTAGTAAGATTTGGAAATGTGTTGATTTCCTAAACTCATCATTATTAATTAATCGTACATTTTTTAAAGAAGACATGAATGATGCATTATGAAATTATGATGGCAGTATCGATAGACGGACCCAAGCTGGTTATTAAATTGTTATAAGTTGTTCAGGAAATAGTTTATGTAAAATTATCTCCCCCTCGTATTTGTTTCCGCTTCTCCAGTGCTGCGACACAAATTTTCATCAAAGAAAAACATGCTGTTAACGTCATTTAATCGGTGAACATACATACTTTCTTAAATAGCATCTTGTTGTTGATCTTGTGAATGACTTGCAGGTTTAATCAAATGGTTTTAAATAAGTGTTGCATTGTTAACAGAAGACGCGTCAGCTCTGTTTTCAAGGCCAGGTGCGCTTCATTCACTTTCAACTGTCCACAGTTGAGTGAAACATCCGTACTGCGTCGTGATTGTTTGATCGCTTAGCAATGTTATCGTCACCAGTTGAACTACGGGGAGAGCAACTTCATATATATTTTTAAAAGGGGCTCGTTACTCTGATAATTACTCGATACAGCATGAAAACATCAGAAAATAGTGAAATATTTGATAATTTGTAATCCTCTGTTCGGTAGATTCACATTCCCTGCTGCGCTAGTATTTAAGAGTAACGTACTTCCGCACATAAAGGTGCATGAACACACCAGGATGACCAGCTAGCTGCCAATTGACCCAGGTTAGCTGCTATTTGACTCAGGTTAGCTGCTGATTGGCTGACAAGCAACTGTGCTCATGTGTGACATCACGCAGCAAGAAATGAGAAATTACCGAATAGTAACAGGTTGACAAAACTAAGGTCCTGATACTTGACTAGGTGTTAGTAGACTGACATGCTCAAGTAAAACATCCTTCAAGGCTTGTTTATAGATTCCATAATACTGCTAAACTCATTGGCAGAAAGTCGTAAAATAATTACATACAAGTACAACCGAAACTGAGAGTCACATTATATATTATCAAAATCATTAATACGATTTTTAAATGATTACGTAAAATACAATTTCTAAATATTTTTGTTGTGATAATTAATGTAAATTGTCTTTTGACTGATAAAACTCAAATTATAATCATACTTATTTCATCGTTTGTGTTAGACTACATTATTTGGCGTGGGAAAAATAGCATAAGAAAACAATGCGGCTTGCCATTGTCACTCATCTTAGTGGCCAATCAGAGTAATTGAATCCTTGCTTATACAATGAATATAGATCTATAACCATAAGTAGTTTAGTATTTACTTTAACCTTCTCCGTTCTGGAGGCAACCGGAAATGCCCTAATGAGCAATGTCTGGTGTTAATCTAGCAGGTAGAGAGTTAAACAAGTGTTCATTTTAGGTTTGCAATGTTTTTAGTTTTTCCCTTACAAGTTCACCTATGAATTTCCATACAAGTTAACTGTGTTTGTCTCCTGAGTTTACTGTATCCCACGTTTCGTAGACCGGCATTTGATGGTCAGTGTCTGTTACTTATAAGTTTAGTGTACACATTTTAGAGTACACATCGCAACTTAATGTTAATAATTGTAAATTGGTGAAATATTCCCACCAGTTACTTTGCGTTCCAACTCACTCTCCGTATTTACCGTACTGTTAGTCAGTGTTTGTTAATCATTATATCTGGTACGCTAGCTTTAGCACTATCGAAAGTTTGAACGTTTTCGCTCGTACAGTTCGGTCTTCATTTGACGTTGATGGAAGAAATTGTAACGGTGGGTATATTTATACTCTTCCTGTCTTTATTTTCATATCTCAACTTTATTTGCACTCATTACATTTATCTCATGAAAAGGAAATTGAATTGTCTCCACTTTGATTGGACAATTCTTGTTAAATTACAAATACAAGTGAACATTATAGAACAAATTTGTGCAGCAGTTTGTTTATTCTGCATGTAACCCTAGGTTACAAATCTTACTTTGGGTGAAATAGTTATTTGTGTTTTCAATTAAATGTAACATAAAATACCTACTCATGACAGTAATAAGAACTATTTATCCTGGTGTATTTATCTGAATCATGTTCCTATTGTATCATGTACATTAATCAGAATTGCTGCTACTGGGTATCTGGAATTGGCTATCAGTATCAGTGCTTTAAAAGTGTCTGAATGTTTTTTTTGTTTTTTTTGTAGCTGCAAATCTTGTTTGAGTATGTTGTCATACTTCACTGTATCCTAGCACATGTTCTGAAATGATTCCACCTGATGCATGCCCGTATTCTCGAAAATTCGCAAGTCCTAAGACGTTCGTAAGTACTAAGAATTTGCCTAACTGTGTTTCTGCTCATGTTAATTTTTGAAGAGATATTTTCTCACTAGGAAGTTCTTAGCTAAGAAGTTTAGAGAATACGGCCCCTGATCTCTGTCGTCGCAAATGGTTGAAAGATTCCCGCAGCGATGTTAAACTCCATATTCACTCACTCACCCTGATCTCTGTAGCTCCCTGCGCAATTTTTGAGCACCTTTTCTTCTTTTGTTGTAGGTTGAAATGATCGCAGGCCCAATGATGGAGAAGCAGTATTCCGTGGACTTCTTCACACACTTTGTGTCCAGTCTGCAGAACCACTGCAAGTCCTTCCTGGACTTCAACCAGCTGGTGGAGGTCACTGGCTACGTCTGTGTGGAGATTGACAACACCAAGAAGGAACGCTATGTCCTCAGTGAGCTTGTGCAGAGCTGTGGCAATGTCGTCAGCGAGAGCTACTGCACCAAGGCATTAAAAGTCCCTGTTTTAGATCTGCCTGGCAGAAAAAAGGTTATGCGGTTACGGTTGGCCGATACCTCTGAAGAAACATCTCAAACAGAATCCAAGTTGCCGGAAGAAGAATCATCTGATTTGGGACTTAAGATATGTTCAGTTTCTTCATTAGCCAATACTGAAATAGGAAGTACCTGTCACGGTTTTGGTGAAGACGATAAAATAATTAAAACAGAAGCTGAAAGTGATGAAGCATTGCATCAAGGTAGTTCATACATTGGAGCTTTGGACCAAAGACCGCAGCAGTTGCACGAGAGTGAGTGGGAGGCTAGGGATGGATTGGTCATCAGTCTGTCGGAGGAGGAGGATGATGGAGCCGACGTAACACTGGCAGAGTCTTCACTCATGTCTTCCCAGCCTGAACCCTATCCACTCTGGCAACGATCAGAAGACCAGGGCAACCTTGACCTTGATCAGATTCTAAACCGGGGTCTTGACGGATCTGTGCAACTTCCACAAAGAGATGAACATACTGCAGGTGTGAACACATCCAAATCAAAACAATCGAACCTCTCTACTCAGTCAAGTAATGGAGATGATGACTTGACCGTGTTGAACAATGAATACTTCACCGCCCAGATGCTTGCACACAGTAGAAAGGCTCTTGACCGCAAAGAGTTCCCAGCTGCAGGTGGAGGTAGTCAACCTTCAGCCCCGCGACAAAGCAGTTCTCAGTCCACTGAGCAGCTGGAACCAGTTCCTTCTACCTCTCAGCAAGATCCAGGAAGCTCAAGCCCAATGGCTGAGGCAGAGGATGACGCCTGTGTTCTAGTCATTGATGAAGACTCGGACGATGTCATTGATGTCGACGGGGAGGACATGGATGACGAGGACAATGACATGTTTTCAGAATCAAGTCAGGACGTGTCCGAACATTCTTCACCAGCGATATCATCGACGGCCGTGTCTAGACATTCTTCCGTAAGCGAGGACGATAAACGGAGAAAGAAATACAAATCATCTCTAAAATACCAGAGATATGCTGTGAAGCTGTTTAATAATTACCAGAAGAGCATTGGGGAGGTTGTGCAGCCCATTCAAACCATGCATCCAGAAAAACTGGATGAACTTCTCGCAAACTTTTACAAATCTCTCAGGAAAGCTAATGGGGAAGAGTTTGGATCTGTGTCCTTGAGGAACGTCCAGTCACATCTAAAGCGGCACCTCAAAGATGCAAATTATCCTTTTTCCCTGACCAAAGACCAGCAGTTCAAGAAATCTCATGAGACACTGAGATGCAAGATTGCACTAGCCCGAGCTAGAGCCAGGTCAGGAGGTGCACCAGAGAAACTGAGGCCAGTGAACGAGGCGGACATCTGCCTCCTGTTCGAGTCCGGTCAACTAGGAGACGGCAATCCAGACGCCCTGCTCAACGCCATGTGGTTCATGAACAGCCTTTACCTCCGGATCAAACACAACGCAGACCACTACAACCTCCGCTGGGGCGACATCTGCTTGGCACGAAGCAACAGTGGTGAGGAGTTCCTCACGTGTCTGGTGGGCAGCTCTCAGGGCAGGAAGGTGCACGGCGACCAGGAGGATCCCGACCAGTGTTTCGTGAGACTGTACAAGATGTACCGAGACAAGCGGCCGGACAACACCATGGCTCTGGACTTCCCCTTCTACCTGTCTCCACACAAGCTCTGCGTCGTTGACGGAGCCTGGTTCTTCCCCGACCGAGCCAGCATTCACAGACTCACCGGAGTCTTCAAGAGGATCACAACAGCTGCTGGCCTGGAAGGAAAGAAGCTGCTCTAGTCATCACATCGTTCAGCATTGTGATCATATACAGTGTTCGAAATAATTAAAATAATGAGCGGGTCATTCTCCATAGGCCCAAAGGTGGTAAAATCTGTAATTTTCAGGGGGTCACACAGATACCTTTAACATTGCAGATTTTCAAATGATCCCCGGACCCCCTATTAATTCGAACACTGATATATATGATATAGCCAATGTTGACAGCTTTGCAAACTTGCCTGCATAATTTTGTACATACCGGTAGTAGTTTGTTCCAAAAGTGAATGGAGATACCTGTGGATGTTTTTCTATGCATAATCATGTCTGACAGATTTATCACAATGCTAAATGTTAATGACAGGGTAGGCAACCAAGTTTGTATTTGTTCACTATACTTGTCTCCTGGTCCCATCGTGAGCTGTAATTCAAAAAGTTTGCCTTTGGTACATTTGACTAGGAATTGAGTTTTTAACGTAGAAATATTTTATGTAACATTTTAACAAACTTTTCTGTTTTTCTGTTTAACTAGATATTTACATATACTTATGAATAATTTGTTTACAGCTACATATTAAATATCATGTACTAAAATAGATAGTTTCTAGAATTGACATCGTTATTTTACATAGAACAAATAAGCGAACAATTAGTTCTGATAGGTTTTACACATGTAAAAATTCATTATTTTTTTATTGCCAGTTGAGTGTGTAACGTGAAGCGAGTTTGTTATGTATAAACACGTACCATCGACATCCAGTGTACCGTTGAGTGACATAATATGTTGACGTCCTGGCCCCCGTTTCACGACGGTGTCCTAACTAGTTAGGTGCTCCTAACCCAAATTATCACCCCGTAAAGTGTTTCACAACGACATCACAAGTGATATACCTTCTTAAATTGGCATCTAACTAAAAGGCCGTCGTGAAACGGGGGCCTGGGGTCTATTCTCGAACATTTTATATTGGTGAAATATTCCCACGGTGATGTAAAGCACTAATTCATTTTACAATCTTAACCTGCAAAGTATATTTGTTCCAGATATATTATGTTTCATCTGATTTGTCATTTGAACGTGTTGTGCAATTTATATTATTTTATCTATATTTTGTATTACAATCTGATGGGTGTCATAAATAAAATGTTTTGCATGTTGTGTGTGAATAGATATATCCAAGTGGCTGTTTACTATTGCAATATTAACCAGTATTATTACCTGATGGCCAGAAATACCAATTATGATCATATATATTTTTAAAGCTTGGCTGGTTTATTTGGCAAATTTTACTCTTTAAAAACAAATCGTTCAAAGGAATTAAATGTGTAACTAATGATTTAAATTTTTATTGTTTTCTGATGATGATATTGTAGTGGATAATGAGATGTTTTATTATTAGTCCACTATATTAATTGCATGTGTGAGAGTTTTACCAAATATATTCCGTTGTAACTACGGTACATTTACTGCCAAAACCATTGAAAAAACTGCTTAGAAAACCATTGTTTTGCTTGGAGAAGTCATTTGTATTTTCTTCATTAAAAAAATGTATTTGGAATGTATACTTAAGTTGCAATAAATAGTCTAGTTTGAAAATACATGTATCGTCGTTCCTTGTGAATAGTACCTATCATGGTTACAGTGTGACCCTGTTTGGAAATTCATTACAGTTCCTGAGCATTGAGATTTGTGAAATATCAAAGCAAATTCTATTGAAAATGACCACATAGTTTCTGCAGTTATGAGTTACTGAAAGGGAATTCCAGCTGTAACATTAATGCAAATAATAGAAAAGAAGTATACCCAAATATGTGCCTTTCAAGCACTAACAAATGGTACGTGTTTAGGGCATAACCAATATCAAGTGAGGGTGAATGGTAGCGTAATGGTAGAAGAACGTTTGACTTCGGAACCAAAAGATCCAGGTTCAAATCCCGCCCCAAGAGCCCAGCAGCAATGTTCGCAAAAGTTATGTTTTTTTACGCTAGATAGGATTCGCTGTCTACTGTGGCAATACAGTTACGGTATAATCCTTGATCTGTCAGTACCAGTCAGTGCTCGCAGGTTTACTGCAACATTCAGTACTATGGTTATTGCAGGTTTCCTCCTGCCCTAAACTGACAAGCCGTGGTATAAGTGAAAGAATCTTGAAAGTGGACAGGGAATTTAATTGCAGTTGAAATTCAAGTTTATTCTTTGTTTTGAGACATAAAGAATTGTATTTGTTTACTTCAACCCATATCATGAAAACTTATTATATTGAACATTAATACTTTGATAAAAAATAACAATAATTTGAAAAACCAGTTGATTAAATTTGTAAAAATTCAAATGAATCAATATTATCTTCTAATAGTTTTTTTAGAGTCTGATTGTTTTCCAGTGCATTTAATTACTTCTGTATCTCATTTTATGTTTTTCATTTCAGTTGAGTGAAAGTGAGCGCACCGACTGACAACAATGGATAAACAGTACTCGGTCCAGTTCTTTGCTACCTTTGTAGACAACCTCCAGGAACTGTGCAAGTCCTTCCTGGACTTCAACCAGGTGGTGGAGGTCAGTGGCTACGTCTGTGTGGAGATTGACAACACCAAGAAGGAACGCTACGTCCTCAGTGAGCTCGTGCAGAGCTGTGGCAACGTCATCAGCGAGAGCTACTGCACCAAGGCATTTCGCACGCCAGGGAATCCCATGAGTCAGTCCATGGGTAGACAACCAGCGAGGATTAATCCCAGGTTGAAAGAGAACTTGAACGGGAGAATGGGTCGCCCGGGACAGCCCATAAAACAGGAAAAGAGACCTCCACCTCCACACGTAGGGCAGCCTCAGAACATTAGAATTGGTCAGCATGGTCAACGAGCAATCCCTGTGTCTCACTTGCCACAGAGACCAAGGAACTTCGGGATGAGGCCGCCCAACTCGGAGCGGGAAGAGAACATGCCACCCTTCAGGACTCCGGCGCAGCGACGAGTGTTCCAGCAGGACGACTCCGAGTTGAAAATTAAGACTGAGAAGCCAGACTATTATTCCGATGAAGGTGTGTACCGCGGTGGGGCCAGGCACAAGACTCGCGTGATGCAAGAGGAATGGGAAGACAGGGAAACGTACGTGTATCGGGAGTCCATCGAGCGAGTCAGCAATGTCGCTCAGAGGGCTGGAGCCCGTCCACAAGCCAGGATCACTGCACCACCCGCAAGGAGACCACAGTTTGCTGAGGACGACGAACAAAGTCCAGGTTCAGAGTCGGAATCGGAAGAGTTGTCACCACATCGAATCCAGCAAATCCGTCAGGCTAACAATGAGCAGAACATGGATGAGATAATAGACCGCGAACAAGAGTGGACCGGACACCATACAGAACCAGAACCTGAAGCCAATCAGACAGCCAGCATGGAAGAGTTTGAAATCAAACCTGACTTGAGCCTCATCAAGCAGGAAGTGGAAGACCCCGAATACGAAGCGTCCGAGATGAAAGCCGAAGACTTCCCAATGCCAGAGGAAGAGTTCTACGCCCGGGAAAAGCAGATGTCGTTCGCTAACAGAGGAGTGTCGTCCCCAAAGCATCCTGGTAGCGGTGCAGTAGCCAAGCCTCCGCCCACAATGGTGGCCAAGCACAGCCCACGACACACGGCCGCGGCTCCATCCACCTCCCAGCAGATCTCCATGAGGTCCCCGGATGTGGGCTTTGCCCGTCCTCAGGATGTGGCCACAGTCGCCCAGCAGGCCATCGACAAGAGTCTGCTGATGATCGACGAGGAAACCGACGAGTTCGTGGAGGTGGACATGGACGAGTTCCTGGAGGATGAGGATCTGGCGGAGCTGAGTCAGGAAATGATGGAAGACTCTCAGTTAGCTAGTGGGCCTCCGAATGCTGATGCAGATGAGAAGGAAATCAAGAGATACAAGTCATCTTTGAAGAACCAGAGACATGCTGTGAAGCTTTTCAATGACTATCAGAAGAAGAGAGGTGAAGGCATGAAACCCATTCAGACAATCCATCCTGAGAGACTCGACACACTGTTGTCAGACTTCTTTCTAACCGTGAGAAAGCACAATGGACAAGAATTTGGTCCTATCTATTTGAGGAAGATCCACTCGCACTTGGATCGATACCTCCAGGATGCCAACTATCCCTTCTCCATTGTTAAAGATGATCAGTTCCGACACTCCAACCAGATTCTCAAGGATAAGATCGGAGAACTCAAGGCAAGATCAAAAGGTGGCCCTGTCGTCATAACTCCTATAACTGAAGATGATGTCTCTATCATGTTCGAAGCCGGGGAAATCGGCGGGTGTAACCCTGACACTCTCCTCAACACCATGTGGTTTGTAAACAGTTACTTCTTCGGAATAAAGCCAGCGGATCACTTCAACCTGACCTGGGGTGACCTCAATCTGACCAAGGATGAGGACGGGCACGAGCTGCTGGAGTGTCCTGGGGGGAAGTTCCAGGGCGGGAAGATCTTCGCGGACCGCGACGACCCCGAGCGGTGCTATGTGAGACTGTACAAGCGGTACCGAGACAAGCGACCTCCTCGCTCGCTGGAAAGTGAGGCACCGTTCTACCTGACTCCTAACCGTGTTTCCAGAGCAGACAGTGTGTGGTACTCGCTGGAACACGCCACAGTTAACAGACTCAACGGCATCTTCAAGAAAATCGCTGCAGTGTGTGGCTTGCAGGATAAGAAAATGCCCTGAGCCTGTTTGATGGCAAACATTCACGAAGGGTGCCAACCATGTTATTTCAACAAGGACATTTTTGTTGTATACTCATCCAAACATATATGCGAGAAAACACACTGAAGGATAGAATCTTCAGAAAAGCAGCTACATTAATTTAATTACATGTGTAGGATATCATTATGTTCATAACATATATGTGGGGTTCCTATACTAACAGATTGAGGGGTTATTTTGATTTGAAATATATATTATTATGGAGGCAAGTTTTACCATAGAAATTTAAAGTGTACGTGTATAATAGTGTTAAATATGTTGCAGTATGTTGTGAAGTTGGAAAATTATAACTTTGCTTGACCCAACATGGCCTGGGTCAGACATTGACAAGTATTAGTGGTGGTTCTGATGTCTTGTCAACTTTTGATTCTTGATGTCCAACCCCCATCGCATCCGTATCCAATAGATTCATCTTGCGAAAAAATTTAGATAATAATCCTGTGATGCAATCTTTCAGCTAAGAATGATTCTAAGATGCAATGTTTCCTATCAGAAATATCAGATTTCAGGCTTCAGACCAACCATAGATTTAATTACTTGCATGTCATAATACATTGCTGGTGCCCGTTGCACGACGCTCTTGTAGGCTACAACTATTGTAACGTCAACGCTTTCTATTGTGGCGGGAGCCCA
>JAUTBZ010030782.1:0-19266 GCA_032361785.1 Lepetodrilus galriftensis
GGAAAGGAACATTTTGCAAGAACATCTTGGATTACCATATTATCTTGACTTTGAGGCGAAAAATACGCATTTTTCCAATTTGGCATTTGGCACCATTTTCACGTGCCGTTGCATTAAAAACAATTTGGAAACACATAAAGGTCATGATTGTAATTTACATAAATGCAATTCCAAATTAATAATTGACAGGAACTAATAAATATCCCCAAAAAATAGGTGGTGCGTTTTCATAGTCTTTCAGTATATATACACAGGCATTTATATACAGAATTGGCAGTATAGCTATATGCCATAGAACAACATACAGTTAGATGTAGTTGACGAAGACAGTTATACAGAATAACGCCTCTACCCGTGACGGGTAGCTCATTAGGAATTAGGATAAGCTGTCTTGAGTAAGGTTAATTGCGGGTAGCCTATGTCACGGTGTATGTTCTTAGGTTCTCGGCCTGAGTGAATAACGGTTCTGTTCTGTTCTGAAGCGAACATACAATCGCAAATATTGGAATGTAGGACAACAGATGCTTCACGCGATCTCTTTATACCATGTAATTGTGAAAATGACTCATACAAAGCTGCTCGTTATAAGACACTACACCACAAGTCCTCACTTCTATCTCTAATGCCGATAACTATGCTAGTTCTGTTGGCACTGACGTCAATCTGAGGCCGTTGTCACTGACATCAGTTATACTGACAACGTGCGCCATCGATTCCATGCACACACTGTATAACACATGCGTATAGTGACTCCAGTATAACACATGTATAGTGACTCCAGCCTACAGTGGGATTACCAGCTGATTATGTATAGTAGCTGTATTAGGCATATACCTGGCTCGCAAGTCTTCGCAATGCCAATGCCATCACACTTATAAACAATATCCATTTTACATTTCTGCACGGATAGGAGACCCATGTAATGTAGCAATTGGGCACTGGAGCTATGATTATATGATCTGATGCAATCAGTTTATATTGGGCCATGGTTATGATCTAATGCCAGCCACTTGCATGTGGTACTGGGTGGTGGCATGACCGGATGTAGCCATCTGGCATTGGAGAGTGTATGCTCTGATGTAAGCGTACGTGTTGTATTGGGCGAGGGTTATGATCTGATGCAGCCATTTGGTTGTCGGTGATATTATCATAGTATGATCTGATGCAGCCATTTGGTTGTCGGCGATATATCATAGTATGATCTGATGCAGCCATTTGGTATACAGTGGGTGATATATCAAAGTATGATCTGATGCAGCCATTTAGTTGTCGGTGATATATAGTATAGTATGATCTGATGCAGCCATATTGTGTAGTGGGTTATACTAGTATGATCTGATGGAGATATTAATATACGAGGTGTTGACTGAGCGATAGTATGATCTGATGCAGCCATTTGGTAGGGTGATGGTATTTGATATGATACAATCATTCTGTATTGGGCGATGATTATGATCTGATGGCAGCCAATTGGTACTGATGGATGGTATGACCTGATGTAGCCATTTTATAGTATGATCCGACCGCACACGCACACACCCACAATCTATGTTATATTGTACATGTAGGCCTATATATTGCGCATGTGTGAAATAAGTGTTCGAACTAGAATGATTCTGACAGAATTGAATTTTAACTTAATGCTACATGGTGGCGACATGTGTTGTATTATTTTAGTATTAGCGAAGTTCGTTCTATACACAATGTTTTCTTATAAAATATATTCTACTATAGACTTATTGGACGGTGCAGATAGACCGCTGATGCGTGTATATTTCACGTGTCGCTCAAAGCGATCGTGGTGGTAGTAATAATGAATGAGATTTATGGATTATCTTATCTCGTAAATATATCATGTCAGGATCCAATCGCGAGAATAAGCACTGCGGATATGGATGTATCCACGGCGACGACTGTCTGTGTACGGGAAGAATAAGCTGACCAACCAAGTTAAGGATGTTTCAAGGATGCAAATGGCTACAACACACTAATAGAACAGTTTTGAAAATTACAAGTAATTATTAGTTTATTTTGGCGTAATTATTCATGTAAAAGAGTGTTCGTAGTTTAGTAATAGAGTAGAATGTAATGTTCTTCAGCTCAGATAATTCCAGAATAGGAACATTTATATTTCCTGATAAGTATTCGTGGCGACCCTTGGACAGACAAGTACAACATGACAATGGCAACGGTAATTGTTGTCCAGTTTTTATTTATACAAACATCTCACTTTATACCAAAGGAGTTGCTATAAATGTCGATATTGCGAACAATTTGAATGTGTACGTTCAAACAAAACAATATAAGCACGACTCAAATTACCTATCTATGCAATGACACGTTTCCAGGAATAATTGCAAGGGTAGGGACCTACTTGGTTATGTTGCAGGCCATCTTCGAAATGGACCATTGTGCCTAGGCTCTACTTGACATCAGTAATAATCATGCTTATTAACATGGAAACAGACCATATATGCATCCGTCAAATGTTAACTATGGTACAAGTTTTGAGGAGTCTCTGCTACATGCATGTACCCTTGGTGTGTTATTTGACAGATGTTAGAAGTAGACAGTGGTCAGTGTTTCAGGATGGTAGCAGGGTAGCTTTTGCTCTGTTATTTCTTTTCCTATTGCTAGTGCATTACATTTACATCACACTTGCTAAAGAAGTCACATTATTTGATGCAAGATTTTTTTTTGTGTGTGTGTATACATGTACATGTACATGCAAACTATATAGGACCATCTCGTGAAAACATAATGCAACTTCCAAAAACAAATATGCTGGATTTATGAACTTATCTACATCATTTGTGTGCACAATTGATGATTGCAATTTAGATACTAATTTCACGCCCACTTGGCGAGTAAAATAGCATAAGTGTGTCAGACGTATCCGGTTTAAAGATTCTGGTGATATCCGTATAGGCGACATGTGTGAGTGTGGCTTTTCTTTACAGTATCTCACGTTCTATCAGGATCTATCACGTGTGGACTATGCTGAACAACAAATTCATCTCTGAATCAAACATACATTTAACTACACGATCCTCATTAACGGTGTATACAGCTGGTATACTATTAACTATACAAGGCCTAGTAGTAGTACTCCTGTTTGGAGTCGGTGAATTTGGAGTATAACGTCGCTGTGGGAATCTTTCATCAATTTGCAACGAGTCCTGTTTGGATGTCACCGGACATTGGAAAAATAGACTTGACCTACTTAGGCTTCCAATAATTCACTGCATATGTGAGATAAAGTAGGTCAGGTCTACTACATTTTTCCATAATTTTCCGCAGAATAGGGTTCTCATGTAATATTGCATGTAAAAGTTGATTATCTGCATAAATGTAGTCCCCCCTCACTCAAGGTCATTTAATGGAGGTCATGCATCGTCATAATAGCCTGGGCCCCTATTTTGCCTAACTGGTTTTCTGCTAATGTTCTTAGCTAAAAATGTCAAGAATATGGGCCCTGTTGTTCGAGGATGACTCGAGGTGTTATGTCGTGTAAACAGTCCACCGCTCCTTGGGATTTGTTAACAAAACTGTGACTTCAGCATGAGTTTGTAATGTTAGTTAATCTCGGGGCCAGGTCATGCTGGAGTTAAATAATTATCGTGGGTTTACATAAAAACAATAATAACAGAACAAAGTTTTCATATGTTGTAATAATTTGCTTTAATAAATTATCAGGATTGAAATGAAGCGACTGTACAGATACATGAACACTCTCTCGACTGCCGAGCACGAGTCTCGCGCACACAGGAAGTTGCTGACACTCAGACTAAACACATTATTCCCCACACTAGCAGCATCCAGGAACCACGGGAGGACATTTCTACTTTGTCAGCAAAAGAAGAAACAAAGCCTCTATTTGAAAGACACACTTGCCCAATATTATTTTCTCGTTAATCGTTTAAAATGTTTGTTAAGATGTATTCCCCCACCCCTGATTTGGGTAACTATCAGTCCATATAAATGTTAATTCAATTTCATAAATTGAATTAAAAAAGTATGACATTCTATTTCAATATTTAAGCAAGTGTGCCTTTAATGAACCAGAAATGATGGAAAATAAAATTGCAAATGCTTGATTTATTTCAGCACATAGTTTTCAATGCCCAATGCTTAAGATGAACAATTAGAAACATTTGCTGATATATACATGTATATTAATAACTTTATCATAACAATGTTTACACGATACTCGATGAAGTTTATATAAAGCACATACAATCAGCTCTTAATTTATGATGGTTCATCACAGATGATCTACATTATATATAGAATCTAAAAATTCTTAATTAATGTATGTATTGTCTTGCTTTGCTTAAGATACACACGAGTGAGTGAATATGGAGTTAACTTAGATTTTAATTGCCCTTGTCTGATAGCAATGAAATGGCATCATCTCATTTACACTAAATGCATTTGAGGTCTTCTATAGATGGCAGTTAAAAGGTAGTTATTATTATTTAGCCTACCATAATCATAATGTGTATTGTGATGATTATATAGCAGTTCTTAGCAAACATTTTCCTTAAGGACAGGATTAAATCTATGCTAGAGTTTTGGCATATTTTTATAGTATTATAAACTATGTTTTGATACATACTGGTATATCTTTATTATATATATACGGATTAATGAATAATTGAATTGGATATTTACTATAGTAGTATATAATTACATTATATCACTTTGCTTTGACCCGTCTTAGGACTGTAGTAGTCCAGTTATTTCAGTCTACGGATAGAGTTTCTTAATTTTATATTTTAGAATTTATTTTAAGACATTACCAGTCAAAATAAGCTTGTGTTAATTCCAATAGTTTTTAGTGTACATTTCCATACACATTCACAGCTAGTCTTATTCCTGATTGCCCTGCGGAACAATGAAGTGAACACGTACGGTAACCATACTCTATAGGAAACACAACGTTTACAATATTTAAGCAGGCTAACTGATCCATTATGAACGACCTGTCGACTTATATTGACACCGAGATCTATGGACACTTTAGTTCCGTCGACATCAACTGACAAAGTTTCCGATATCGATCCACACTGTTCTGTTGACATCAGATGGCAACAAATCAGTTGAAATCGACTTCTATTGATGTCGGTTGACACAGTGACAGCAATGCCAGCATTAGAAGTGATCAGACAGGAAAAGTAGGCAATACATAGCCGTATCTCCTGGAAAGTACCTGTTTCTTGTCGTTCCCCATTGCAGCTTGCATGTAACTTACACTATTGCAGACATCTACAAGTACTTGGTGCTACTTGAAGCGCATATAGCCATGTGACCTGCCGCTCAGATCAACAGTTATACAACGGGGGGGATTTTTATATCAACAAGGATCCTCACATAAACAAGACAATCAAATTCGCGACCTGCAGATAAGTGTATCCTGAATGATGTCCACATAAACATATGAGTGAAAACAAACTTTGTAACAAATAAAATATTTAGCCACGGACTCGGTAGCTCACTCGGTTGTACAATTCGAATAGTCCGTGTAATGACCTTGACCGTAACAGGCGTCACGTTAAAGTTGATGCTGGACAGAGCCTCGACCCCAAATTCCACTTTGACCCTTTGGGTACAGCGGCTAAGGAACGATAGATCACAGTCCTGCTGCTTCCCGTAAGGTCAATGTGACCTAGAAGACGAGGTCAGTGCGACCCAGAAGAACCAGGTCAATGTGACCCAGAAGATCATGGTCGTCATGACCCAAGCTTAAAACATTCAACCAAGATTGGAATCAATTCTTCATATACATAATCCTGCCGCAGGCGAGTTTTACAGTTCGGGGAGATTATCCAAGCAGCTCGAAACATTGTCAATCAAGAACAGCTTTACTAAAACCATTGCATTGCATCACATTTTTAATCATAAGACATGGAAAGCACTTGTTGTGAAGTTTCGATGCTGGAGGTCTAAAAACACATTTTTATACGATATTAAAATCTAAAAATGTCAATGAAGGTTATTGCACGCACAGGTGTATACCCAGAGAGACATACATTGGAATTTTTCTGCTCTTTTTCAATCGAAAATGAAACATAAAAAAGAGCCCACATGTCATTGAAAGATGAACGTGTGTCGAAAAGAAACCAGTATATTCAGGGCGGTATGTCTTGCTGCAATATCAGTCATTCTGTACCATTAATGAGTGAAGTATTGTTTTATGTCACAGCGGGAATCATGACGATTACTGTCAAAGTAAATCTCAGATTGATTAATTACAATTTCGTGATAAAGAGCTGTGAAATTGGCAATGATGAATATTCTTTGTTTGAATACACACATACATTATATTACTCTGATTGGTAAAAGAAATATGAGAAGTCATAATGGCTACTGAGAACTAAGACAAAAATATTGAGGGCAGATGACAACCCTGTTAACCAATTTACCATTTCTCATAGACACATACACAGATTCATACGCAAGGAACTGTCGAACTAGGTAGCTGTGTTGAATATCGTATTTTACGAGGCTATACGATTCGATGAGTAGACATTCTGACCGGTGTTGCACTGAAATATGAGCAGGGGTTACCTAGTTGTAGGTCGATAACATTTACACGTGATGTGGAAGCCATTCTCAGAGAACAACCGGTGACGTATACAAGCAGTAAGCTCTATGACAACCACCATGAAATAATTTGTATAGCACACGATGTCCGATGAAATCACTGGTGACAAAGCGAGATCCCGACGGCACAGAAACCGGGACGGGCGGGGCAGCGGGGATGACGTCCACGACGACGCAGATGCTTCTGGGAACGGCGACGCAGCTGGGTTTTCAAAGATGGCCGCTTGCTCTCCGGCTCTTGTCTGTCCATCCGGGTATTATGCCGATAATCAGTTGACCCGCACAGGTTTGCAGGCAGGGAAGATAACCTTGTTGAAAGACACAAATACATGCAGTCGGCCCGACTCCAGGCTCACAATGACGGCATGATCGTACGCTCACACGACACAGAGCTACACCCCTCAGAGATCCAGTCTGACGATTCCCTCTGGCTGTCGGCAGGAGAACTCATTGAAGCACACGTAAAATAATGCTGGCCAGACGGAAGTCGGGCGAGACCTCAAATAAAAATTCTGGGGCTGCTCACGATATCTCACACACACGCACGAGAGACTGACCAAGCCATAGCCTGTGCTAGCTTTGCATCGACAGTTGGGTTAGGACTGTACAATTATATATAAACACGTGATAATATCTAGCCTGACAAGCTACTCGTCAAAACAGGTGGCCAGATAAATGTTCCGTACTCGCTGTCCTGCCTCGTATCCGCAAATCACCCACAGACCGCCGACTTTCCTGAAACACAAATGTGGGAATATGATTTCTGTCAAACAGAGTATAACGAAAAATGTAATTATTATAATTCTGAAAATTTGCAGGCCCAATTAAATTATGGATGATTGTATGTGGAACTATGTGTTTCTACATTTTTATTTTTTATTATATTTTTGTATTAAAGAGTTTAGATTCGCTTTCAAGATTCTTTCACTTATATCACAACTTGTCAGTTTAAGGCAGAACCTGCGAGTATCGGCTGGTACTGACAAGACTAAGAATGATATCTGCATTGCCACTCTACAGACAGTGCATCCTATGAATATCGCATCAGAAAGGAATCTTTTGCGAACATTGATACTGGATTCCCGGGACAGGATTTGAATGTTCTACCATTGAGGAGACCATAGGAGGCGATACTGAGGCGACCACAGGAGGCGATACTGAGGCGACCACAGGAGGCGATACTGAGGCGACCACAGGAGGCGATACTTACGTGTAATTTATCATCATTACTACTGATTAAGTTGAGCACTGACATGGAGCTTGCTCTTTTCATACTGAAAATAGAAATGAAATAAACTCAATACCCCTCTCACGCCAAACAACTCCTTAATACCTACCTTGTAAATATAAACGGATGTAATCAAACAATAACATTTCCCATCAAAGCATATAAACATTTGTCATAAAAGCATAAAATTCATCATTCGTGTGTATTTAGCACGAGTACATGTGCATCAAATGTCAGCTTCAAATGCAAGAGAAAACGATAGGAAAATTCAATTTTAACAAATGAAATTGTTATTCATCGAACATATAACAAGGATTGGAACATGTAATTCGAAGATGATTAATTGCATTCTGAAAATCCTAGATTTTGCTAAGATTGCATGAATTGTGTGTAGTAAGCCAGTTTTAGTATCAAAGCATTGATAAGCTTTGAATACCTACACTCAGTCTGAAATGTGCTACAATTGCTTTGACCCAACTAGAGTACATGTAATTGATCAATAAATACTAAAATACATTTTGTTCCATATAACGAATTGCATCTGGTTAATATAATGGCAACTGTCAATATTTTACGAATATGAATTTTAACAATGTTGTGAGATACCAATAATTTGTACGACGAATATCTACAGACACATTTCAAACTTAAATATGACTTGATGGTTATATACGTTAGGAATATATTTTCAACCACCAAACATTATCACCAAAACCATTTTGGTAAAAATGCTATTGTTAATGTTTCTCCACCAACTTATAGAATTTCTCTGTAGTCTAATTATTAGAATGTTCCAAATGTTGTTGACTTAAAATGTAATATAAGTTCAATACTAATCTTCCTTGTACTGTAGCATCACTAAACATTATTCTCAATTCAATTAAGTTACCTGGACAATAATTTTAGTCCTCATGAATATTTCATGTTGTTTCTGTTGAAAATATTATAAAAAACCTCCAGTAGTGAGGATTATAAAGGAATGTTTATTTATTGCTGAAAACGAGTCTGCTTGCATCCAGCCTGGAAAGGGTTATACATTCCCAGTGACATTAATTTTTCAAAATTTCATATGCAGGGTATCAGGTCATGAAAACTGTAATTCAAATAGTAACAGAACAAACAATGAGTGAGTGAGTGAATATGGAGTTTAACGTCACTGCAGGAATCTTTCACCCATTTGCGACGACAGAACAACCAAACAAGAACAAACATTTTAACAAAAATAAAATTAATATTTTCTTCTTTAAAAAAAATAATAATAACACCCTACTAATTGCTGATCATTGTCTTGAACAACTCAGTGTGTCGTCGAAGTCGTGCAAGTGTCTTAGTCCAATCCTGGAGGAAAGGGGAAGGGTTAAAGTTGTCAAAGTTGAAAGTTCAAGCCAATGACTGGCACTGTGATTTCATAAACTCACTCTGAACCTGTGGGTCGAGTAAGCTAAACATGAACGATCTTATACTGTGGTGACTTCTGTCTTAATTGACAGACACTGGCAACATACTGGACTACTATGTCGAGATGATGATGAAGCTAAGAAAGCTTCAAAACATACAAATGCTATTCTGGAATTCAAAAGACTTATTAAACGAAGAAATGTCAAAATCATCTCCTTCTAACATGGGTGCTTGGCAGAGCAGAATTCTGGCATTTCTGGAAAATATTCAAGAGAGATTCACAAGAGATTCCATGGCAAATTCAGATTTGAATATGAACCAGTTCTATCTCCTTATAAACAAGAAAAATAATGCTAACAATCAACAGAAATACCTGCAAAGAAATCGATTTATCAGGTCTGTGGTAATATGACCTTTTTTTTTACTATGATTTCATGCTTAACTTAAAATGCTAGTTCAACAGGAAATCATACTCAATAAAAAAGGCTTCGGAACCTTGTGGCTAGGCAGAGATTTGAGTTTATTATTATTGGGATTTTTCTTGAAATTGTCGAGTTTTCTCAAAATTGAGTAAAGCCTCAAGACAGTTATTATAGTGACAAGTTTGTTTTGAGAAATTGGGAACATACAATCATTATCATATATCGACCAGTTTGAAATTTAACGGAGATTTTTCCTCCAGAGACAAGCTAGAATGATGAACAATCAAAATCTACATTGACAACCTCAGAAAAAAACCTGGCAAGGTTAAGGGAGTGCGATCTGGGTTTTATTGCTGTAAAGTGCTTATGCTGGGAGGGAAACTCACAAAAATCTTTGTTATTGCAAGACTTGTTAGCCATGGATGACGCACTTGTAACAAGGGAGATAACTGCAGATAACCCCACTTACCCTACCCATGTGAAGGATTCTACTATTGTATGCCAAATATATTGTTGGGTGGGGGGAATTCCTTCAGAGATTAAAGTCAGATGATAGTATTACGGTATTACTAATCACCAAGCAGATTATGATACATAATTTATTGCAGAATAGATAATTCAGTCCAAACTATACCCAACTTCAGACCGTAACCATCTCTAAAAGCATTAGTCATAGATGTATTTATTGGAAAAAAAAGGATCCATACAGGAATTTCAAAATTCAACTGGCCACATTGTTGCAAGCAGTATTGAGTACTCGCTGAAATATTATTAAATTATGGCTGCACAAAGACAAGCTGGATGTTGAAGCAATGACGGGAGATGATAAATTACATCACACACTGCCACAAATACGCACAAATACGTAACAAAGCAAACAATTCTCAGATTTTACAGTAAATTCATGTTAGTTGTTCCTGCCATCCAATTATTAAAATTAATAAAATTTAAAATGCACCTAAAAAAAAAGGTAATGTGTCCCTTTAATTTGCAGTTCAGTATGAAAAACTACAAATGCCCGTTAATGAACTAATGGTGATATGGATGATGGGGTGGCAGTGTCAGGCATATAGGAAGCCTGGGATGTGTTGCTGCAAAGGGACGCAACTGGAGGAAAATAAAACAAAGATTGAAGCAGCATACGTGTTGGCTCGATCAGTGGCGTACCATCCCCGCACATACCCGTTGAGGCTATGACAAAACAGGACAAATATGGAGAAGTAGGTACCGTGACCATTCGGATAAACCAGGACAATTAAGAAAAGAATATATTAGGTACTTAATTTAGTGTTTCTGGGAAAGTCAAGAAAAACTAAATAATGAATATTTGGTATGATTAAAAGTTTGTATATATTATGTGAAAAGGTAACAGCATGAAGGAATAGTCTCAAATTAGAACTTGTAGTACTCACAACAAACCTTCGATAATTTATATACGGACAAACGACAAAGACAACCGACAAGGTTCACTTTCTCAACTTTCTGTGTATCGTTCTCGTCAGGCAAGGCTAGAAACAATGTTGTGTTGCTATGGCGCCCGAGGCAGCTTACCTTCCGGAATTGTCGTCACCAGGCACCTTTCCTTTCAACTTCTGCACCAGTTTAGCACTGCTACGCTTAATGGAGGCTCGCAGTTTAGAGAAGGATCCACTGCGCTTTAACTTTCCAGTCTGATGGTGGAGTAGAGGCGTTAGATTGAGAGCGGCCATTGTGGTGTTAGCAAGTCATGTAACTGTGGTATATAGTGTTACGTGTGGAGGCAGGCTCCAAACACTGTCTGAGGGTTCAGCGGCATCATGCAAATAACTGCCTAAAATCTGTAGCATGCACTGCTAGGGGTAAGGAATTATATTTAAAGGCATTGTGCCCAATTATATTATTTGTCTAAGTACAGTTGTTATACCTGTATTAATATTTCTTTTCGATAAATGCATTCAATCTGATCTTTTTCTAAACTCAAAATGGTCATAAATTGATTTTCTAATATATTCTTACACATATTTTCTATTTAACTCAGAAAATGCTTTAATATTGTAAAAAAGTTAAAAATTCAGAACATTTCTGTTAGCATCCTATTTACCAAACAAATGGTGATTTCCATGCAAACTATTGCTTATCTTACTACATACAAATCTTTTGCGACAAATACTATTGAATTAACATACAATTCAAGTGAAATGGTTGGTTACTTGAAACATACATTTTTGAAAAACATCAGATATTTTTGATATATGCTGTTTCATAAATTTGACCTCTGAACCCTCAGAGAGGTGCATCACAATGACGAGGGTGTAATATAAATAAATGAGAACTAAAGATCTCAGAATGTACAACATGCAAAACAGGAAAGATGGGTCTACTGGGATACATATGGTAAGATAAAATATAACATGCTATAAATTACAATATAATGGGATAATATGAAATTAACTTTTATTAAAAGCATCGGTGACACTTTTCCGTTAACATTTATTAATTCTTGCAGTATACTATAAATCTAAGTGAGCAGGTCGAGGTGACCTTGTTTCATGCAAAGGTCAAAGGTCGCAGCCGAAGCTGCTGGCATGACGAGGAGGAGGAGGGTGGAGACTACGACGACGGTGCTCGACCAGAGGTAGAGTGAGTACGCACGTGTTTACTCAGTGTGTCAGCTGACAGACAGACAGACGGAAGGGCTTGTCATTCTTATAAGTCCTTAACAGCCAAGCAAGCATTAAGCTGCCTACAGTAGGCAAATTACGATACGATTACTGTCGAAAAATGGACGAGATCGAAACATGCTAGATGAATATTTTGATGATCATCGTGGAAATGACGTGAGTTTAGTAACAATTTGTATTAGTTAAATTCACTCGTGATCACAAATCGGGTATCGTTAAAAATTCAGTGAAATTTTTGTGTAAATTTGTTACTTAGAATAGGTCGAAAAAAATATTTTTGGTCAGAATTTTGATTCCATAAAAATATTGTGGGAGTGCACCTTTAAAGAAAAACAAACAATATGTGGGGTATTGGAACGGAAAACAATACTGAACAAAATATGACACAAAATATGACAGTAAGCCCTGTCACGTCAACCACTGAGAAAACAAAACACCAGCAGAATTCCTTCCAACGCAACACCCGCACTTCGCATAATGTATTGATTTCTCGACCCATCGGCCAATAATAAATAAACCAATTCCAAAGGAATATTTAAAAATCCACACCAATCAATTTTCATGCAAAGGCGACAAAATATACATTACAAAAACTTTAAGAAGGAAATAGCATAAACAAATCATGCATTTCTGATGAGGTAAATTGGGGCTTAATATACGCGTATCCAAATTTCGATCACGTTGGGGAGAATTTCTTCCAGAAAACCAGTCCTAAAAGCATTTCGTTTAAAAAGAGTCCCATTAAAACGCGAGGTGGCTTTTAGAGGGCAAAGTATTTCAGACCGCGTTCCCCACCCCTGACACTGGCCTGTCTCCCAAAGTGAATCATTTGTGCGACACGCGACGTTGGCCCCCCAATCGAGAACGGGCAGGCGGCCGAGTGGTGTTGGAAGGTTCTGCTGGCGGTGTGGTACTGTACTCACCCAACCCTGGTCGGCGGTCGTGGGCGTCGTCGCGTCGCCCGACCACTGCATACTGATACTCACTTCGTCGCCGACATCGTTTTTCTCGTACGAGACGCTCTCCATGGAGTCTCGCCGCAGGTTCTCTCTGCTCATCGAGCGCTTGCGCTCTTTAGGCGACTGCTCCTTATGATATTCACTGCTTAACACATCCGCTATTTTCGTGGTTTTGACTACATCCAGAGCCTAGCGGGAAAATCAAAAGTTGACATGTTGCTTGGATTCTTTTAAGCTTTCGGTGGAAGACGGAAAGTGTGGCCACTACCGACTCAGATTCATCTCGACGTCTCTCCTCTACGCGAGCGCTCCACTTCGATATTCCCCCAGTGTCGACAAATCCCCGAACCCTCCCAAAGAGCGACGACGCGTTTCACGACTTTCCGATTGGCCAGATGCCGCCCCCCAACTCTCCGTGTCGTGTGAGAATGTGAGCGAGTTGTGGCCACACCTGCCCCAGTGAATCATGGGTAATGTGGGGAGGGGTTACGAGGGTACAGAGAAAGGAGGGGTGGTGAGGTGAGAATATATAAAACATAATACAAAACGGACGACAGGGAGGGTACAGTGAATAATCAGGTGTAAAACAAAATTAGTAATGGTAACTGATATGGAAATAAAAAACACTACAAAGCAAGCGTTAGCACCGCTTCCCACACCAACATTAGTGAGTTTGTTCTGTGTGTGTGTGTGTGTGTGGATGTATCTAGCCTTGCCTTGACTTGCCTCGACTTGCCTCAGTCTTTGTGTGGACCATTCTCTCTTACCTACCTTGCCCAACAAATTTGTTTGTACGCTTGGTGACTAATGGTGGAACATACCTACACACAACAACGGGTAGAACTTTCGTGTACTACATTTTTATTTTTTTTTCTCTTATATTATGCTGAAAGAAACCCTTGCATGGACGAGATAACTGACAACATTGGAACGAACGAACGCCAATACGAGTATTTAAAAATTGTGCCGACTTCTTGCATTTGATTCAGGTTATAAAATCGAAAAGACGTGTCGACGCCCACTAGCAAACACAACTATTGTGTAAAACTGTATGCTTGGGAAATGAACAAATGACGACGACAATGATGATGATGATGAAGATGATATCAGTGATGATTGTAAGGCAGAAAACGACCCCAATTTAAAAACCGCAACCCATCAGTAACTGCAAACACATGCTAAATTGTAAGTAGAACCCTGTTCACAAAGCACGTCATCGTCCAATAACCTTCCCCAACCAGTGTGCATCTCTCCCTCCCCCATTTATTGCAGTTTACTATTAATATACAATGCTGAGAGGAACGAGAGACGAAGATGTTTTTGTCGAGATAAGTGCATACAGGTATATAGAGATCACACTTGGGGTGACATTCGAGCCTCTCTTTAGAGCACGAGGTCGACTGAAATCTACGAGAGGTCACACCAAGTTGTCAAAGTTCACAACAGAAGACAAGGTCAGAGTTCAGCATTTGGATCTACAGATGTGTGTTCACTACTTCCCATGATCACTTCATGCATAAAGTATTAACTTGTAACCAGCCAATATTAAACACATTGGTCAGGTAAAGTATGGAATATTTGCTGAAATATGGGAATACATCAAACATATCTTCTACCAGATTACTGTGTAGACGTTTATTCCATCCTGCTGTATGAATGCTCAATTTTTTTAATGACTACCGGCAACATGGCAAAGCGGCAGATCCGAGATCATAAAACATTAATTAATAATGTTCTTAATTTTTATTATAAAGTTCTGGTAATTTTGGTTTAACTTCCTACATACTGGATTGAAATAAATAAAATATAAATGTCTGCTTTACATAGGGCATCTCCAGTCACTGGAGCAGTTAGAAAGTTAATGTCAATGCCCGATACGACGAGGGTCACATGATCTGCAGTTTCACCGTGTTGAAGCAAAGATGCTCTAATACATCTGTACATGGACGCGCACACGCATGTATGCGTATGCATGCACACACTCACTCTCTCTCTCTCAAACACAACACACATACGCGCACTTTCACATACACTCTCTTGCGCCAGACAGTGTATGTGGGTTACAGACGACACCGACACAAGGACAGACAACTCTGCTACTCACATTTTTCTTGGACCGCATGGCGCACTCTTCCAGAGTCTCAGCAGCCTCGTACTTTCCCTGGCGTCGGTACAACGCACCTAGATTCTTCAGGGTCGTCGTGACTGTTGGGCTGAGGATGGAGAGAGAGAAAGTGAAGTCAGTGAATTGTTGCTTAACGTCGCTGCACAAATCTTTCACCCAATCACAAGGACAGATCAGGGTTAGAAGTTAACTTTAAAACGTACTCGCCCGAATAATGATATAAATAATACAACATTAAATTTCTACTAGCACTTTAACATTAGGAGACATGGATGGTGCCGCCGGGCGAAAGGGTTAGAAGTTCACACTCACCCGGCGGCCCGTGGCGGCCTTCTTTTGTATAATTTTAGGGAAATCGCTCTTCTTACTTGACTTACTAGCCCGTTGGCTTGTTCAAAGTTCTGTGCTAACTTCCAACCCTGGGGCAAATAGGAACTTCTAACCCTGGGGCAAGTAGGAACTTCTAACCCTGACAGATATAGTGAGACTGTCTCCCTGGAAATCAGCTATGTTCTTTAGCATTATATTTCTCAGTCTTAAATTCATATCGCATGAAGCATGTTGGCCAGATCATGGTAGGCTTACTCACCTATCGACTTTAGCAGCTTTGTGCCAACTACCGTAGTCTGGAAGTGGAGACCCATCCTTGTACTTGCCCTGGAAACATCATACACAATGTTACTTAGAGATCAGCTGGACAAACGTACAAACATCAGTTGGACAAAACATACAATCTGGTTATTCACAAAGAGCTGGTAAAATGAATTACAGAACATTTGTATCCTTGAATTGTGGTTTACAGACACTTTCAAGCCGCTATCATACAGTTTGTACATCGGTTTTTATGTTCATACCTCGATGAATTAAACAAATATTGCAGTCAATCTTTAATTATTATTGCCATTTATTGTGCTTTGTAGGATCGATACCGCAGTAGGATCCACTTACCTTATTTTCTTCTCGTTCTTCAGCTCTCATCCATATAGGTTTGTTTTCTCCTGAGAAAAGATTACATAATATTAGTTAATAAAACTAAAAAACAAAATTTAAAAGCTTGAGTTCCATATCAAACCATTATTCATTTATGACATATAAATAAACAGTTGGTTAGAATAGATTTCAAGATTATTTGACTCAGTTGAACTCAGTTGATTAGTTGACGGCAGGATGAAACTTATAATAAATCTGGAAGTACTATAATTCAGAATTTTCTGGTTTGTAGCTCAATGTTCTGTCACAAAACCCAAAAGAATAATTAATTTTTCTGGTACCTTCCACTTTGCCGAACTCCTTCTCGTGCGCTCGTGTGAGAACCTCCTTGTAAAGCACCTCAGCCTGCTTGTACTTGCCTTGTTTCAGGTACGCAGAAGCCTGGAGTAAATACAAAGGGAGGTAATCATGTGTGAAAGGGGAGATAATCACATTTTCCAACGAACACATTTCTTGATGGTCATACACTAGAGATGATAAATGGAAGTTAAGTTTGATGTATGAAATCAAGCAATGTATGAAAACATTGTTTGATGAATGGTAGTAGTTATGTTTGAAATTTGAAAATAAATAATTGGTTTTTGATGGAGCGATTTCAATGGAATGTTATAATTGACTTATCTTGTAAATCAAAATATTATAAAGAATTAAAGAATGAATAAATTACGTATTTTGATTGAATTAATTATCAGTTCATTATCATTAAATACATGCTAAATGATTAGACTTAACATGAGTGAGTGATTATGGAGTGTAAGGTCGCTGCGGGAATCTTTCACCCATTTACGACGAGATATACAACTGTTAATATGCAACATTTAGAACATGTACATGTTAATGTCAAATTCAGAATAGTGTACGATAATAAAAGATTTTTATGCTTTTCAAACAAGGACAGGTTGCTATGGTATGTGCAGCATTATGTGTGCTAATATATACAACATTCTATCTAGAGAGTTATTTTACAAATATATACTTGGACGCATTTTGGATAATCCCAGGGCATATCACAGTCGAACAGGAATAACATACAGTGCATTGTAATTTTAATGTGGATTTCATGCTCGAGCTAAATCAAAACATTTTTATAATCTCATACTGTTTTAATACACGTTACAAAATATGTTATTTCTTCTAACCATGCATCACAATTTTCATCCATAAAAGTTAATTCTGTAAATTAAAATTTAATATATTTTAATTATATTTTCTACAAACTAAGATACACATGATATAGAATACAAATTCAAGTTTCTATAGCAAAAAGCTAACAAAACACTTTTGCTTTGTTTCTAATTTTTTTTAAATAGAGATTATTCAGTCACACTGTGCAATTTTGTGGTACTTGTTAATCTACATTAACTCTCTCCATGCTAGAGGCAACCGGAGATGCCCTAAAGAGCTGTACCTGTGCTTAATCCAGCAGGGAGAGGGTTAAAGGCAGTTGGTCAACTTGTGAAGGGATTATTCAAACAGAACAGCTATTGGGTCAAAGTGTTATGTATGCAGGGCTTCAACTGACAAGGGGAGATCACTCTCGCTGCCTCTGTAAACATGCGGGTTAATGGTAGGTAGCCAGGCAGAGGCTAGCACAAACGGCTGCCTTACCAAGTTGTTTTGTGTTTTTATAACATTGGGATCGTCATTTCCCAAACGTTTCTTGTATATTTCTAAAGCTCGGGTGTAATATTTCTCCACCTGAAATGTACAAGGGTATTGTAGGAAAGGCATGCAAGATTAGGGGCTGACCAAATGAGACGGAGTGTGCATCTTGGCAGGAAAGACTGCCATTCTCAACTGACAGCATTTCTAGTGTATGGTCCATAGAATCAGAATATACAATAACCAACATCTCTCCCGCCACCCTTCCCACCCCCCATTATGCTAATGTTGTTTCAAAACAATAATCAATTACACTTTAAAACTAATTTCATAATTGGTATGGTGAAGTTGGGCAATTGAAAATAATAATCCAAATAATTTGTGTTTTATATCATTCCATTTCTTTCAAGTAAATTTATTAATAACTTATAAGTAACCAGACATTGGATTAAACAAGAACCAGTCCCCATAACATAAGCATTAAAACAAATATTTTAAAAACAATTAAAAAATATTGTTGTTCCTCAGAACTGAGAATTTAGATTTTCATTGAAGTGTTCTGCTATAATGCCATAAAATCACCATGAATAATAAAATTTAAAAATCATTCTGCCGAAAATAATCAAAGTCATGATGGTACAGACCGACAGCTTCAACTTCTTGAATTTACTGACTGATATTTGATAAACAGCCAAGATGCACATCCGAGTCACGGTCGGCCCCTTGTTACGACATCATACAGTCTTACCAGGTTGTTCTTAGTTTTAGCAACATTTGGGTCATCCTGGCCCAGCTTATTCTCATAGATTTCTAGAGCTCTTTGATAGTACTGCTCTACCTGTTCAACAAAACAACATGCACAGTTAGACATGCGCACACCCCAGCTCAGCTAGGGCGTGACCGAGGCCACGGATTGCACGACCATCCACACGTTATTTCAGTGATATCTGCTGGTCAGATTGACGGCGGGAGGAAAACCTGCAACAATCATGTGCAAGAACACCAGGGGCTGGTTGTTTGAAGCCCGGTTATCTTAACGTGCCGTTAAGCTTGTACTATACCCACTGGAGGCAGCTACTTTAACGGCCTGTTAAGGCTTAACTGGGCTTTGAACAACCGACCCCTGGGGCTGCTGCTGGTACAGATGGATGAATGAATTAGTGCTTTACATTGCAGTGGTATTATTTCACCCATACAATTAGTGCTGCAGCAATCCCAGCTTTTCTGCCGACAACCCAAACCGGAAAAATAATAAACACCACTATATACCAAATTG
>JAUTBZ010030893.1:0-19262 GCA_032361785.1 Lepetodrilus galriftensis
TCACTATGGGCAAAATCAGCAAGACTTGAAACACCGTCCATAGCAGAAACATCGATAAGGTCTAGGGCATCATTATAGTCAAAGATAGTATCATTACCTGTACCACTTTCGAAGACGAAAGTATCGCTACCAGCACCGCCTGTTAGATTGTCATTACCCATACCACCAGCAAGGACATTGTCATTGGCATCACCAGCAAGACTATCAGCATGATCAGACCCAGTAAGATTTTCAACATCATAAAGTGTTGTCACTTCTGTAAATGTACCCGTTAGATCTGTGTTAGTTGAAATCCAAGCATCATCACCGCCAATACTAAGGTCAGCCCAAACAGAACCAGAAGCATTATGGAAATCAGCAGTATCATTACCAGCATCACCTAAGAAATAGTGATAATCTGTGCCAGCAGTACCTTCCCAAATCATGGTATCATCACCACCAAGAGCAAAGGTTGCATCCGCTGCCCCGCCGCCGCCAGCAATAATATTATCACCTTCCGTACCAACAATAGAGTCAGAGAAAGCAGAGCCGACAATATTTTCAAAGCCGTCCAGATTAGCAGCTGCTGTGAAAACACCAGTTGGATCTTGTATATCTTGTGAATCACTAACCCAAGCTTGATTATTCGCTGCTGTCAGATCAATCCATATAGCGCCTGTGGAATTTTCAAAGCTAATAGTATCTTCACCAGCCCCGCCAAATAGATCGACAAAACCGCCGCCATGGACAATGATATCATCACCAGCCAAAGCATCAAATGTGCCGCCAGCAGCTGGTAGAGTAACGCTATCATCACCAGTAGTAAAGATGGTTTCACCCACATCAGTCACCTCAACAGTAACGCCTGTTTGGGTTGTAACATTGCCTTGGCCATCATCTGCTAACACGTTAATAATATAAGTATTATCGCTATTAGCACTCGCTGGGGCTTCATAGTCTGGTGCTGTTACAAAAGCGATAGCCCCTGTTGTAGCATCAATCGTAAAGGCTGCTGCATCTGCGCCCGATAGACTATAGGTGATAGGATCAGCTTCAGCATCCGATGCCGCCGCAGCGCCTACAGCTGTTTCATTTTCCGCTACAGTAAAGGCAGCAGAACTGTTAATCACAGGCGCTCCATTTGCTGGTGGCGGTGTAATAGTAACAAAAGCAGGGCTTGATGTGGCAGTATTACCAGTAATATCTGTTGCTGATGCTGAAAGTTGAGCACCGCCCACTGCAAGAGGTGTTGTAGTGATGGTCCAATCTCCATTACCATCCGCTGTTGTATTACCTACAGCTTGGCCATTCGCAGAAAGCACGATTGCTGCTCCAGCTTCGGCTGTGCCTGAAACATCAAGAGTTGTATCATCTGTTGTTGCAGGCAGTGCGCCAATAGTAACAGCAGTTGAAGCATCAATCGTCACAGCCGTTGGTCCAGATACAACACTGGTGTTGGTTGCTGGGTCTGTCACACTCGCAGTGAAAACATAGTCTCCTTCAGCCAAAGTACCCGTCACAGGATAATGCCATGCGCCATTACCATCCGCTACTGTTGTACCAAGAGAAACACCATCTTGAAATACTTCAACAGTCCCATTGGCATCAGCCGTTCCATCAATGATAAGGCTTGTGTCAGAGGTAATGTTATCTCCTGCAACACCTGTATCATCACTGATACCTGTAATTGTTGGCGGTGTTGCTGTGGCATCAACCGTAATCGCCAGCGGCGCTGAAATTGGCCCTACATTACCAGCTGCATCTGTTGCTTGAACGGTGAAGCTATAGTCATCATTGGCCAAAGCACCTGTGGTTAAGGTCCACGTTGTTCCTGTTACAAGAGCTGTTCCCAAAGACACGCCATTATTGAAGATCTCAACGCTTTCATTTGAAGTGGGATCAAGGGAAACCGTGCCTGACAGCGTTAGGACATTGGCGGCAGTGATGCCGTCACCCAATGTGCCTGTATCTGAAACAGGCCCCAGCGGATTAATGCTTGCAACTGGAAGGGAGGTATCAATGATGATAGATTGCGTTGAAGAATTACTGTTGCCAGCAATATCAACAGCTGTCACGGTAAAGTTCATAACATCATTATTCAGAAACGCACCTAAGACGGGGTTAGGAATATCAATCGTCCAATTGCCACCCGCATCGACCAACACCTGATTATTTTGTCCTGGTCCAGTTATTGTGAAGGTGAAATCTCCAATATTACTAAAATTATCAGTAATTGTGATGGTGCTGCCAGCTTCGGCTGTGCCTGACAGGGTTAGACCGCTGGTTTCGTTGGTAATATTGTCAATGTCAGTATTAATGATCGTGTTGCCTTGTTGGGCATCGAGACCATCAAGCACCGCATTCGTGGTATCGGTATCAAAGCCAACGGTTGGTGCAGTTGTACTTGTATCCACTGTCACAGGTACAGCGGCAGAGCTGGTTGTGTTACCAGCTGCATCTGTTGCCACAAGGCTAAATTCATAATTAGCATCTGGCAACTGACCTGTTAGCGAATTCAAAAAATCAGGCACAAGCAATGGATTAACGGCTAGCAAGTTTGGCATGACAAATGTCCAGTTGCCTGCACCGTCCACAACGGCCATACCCAAAGACTGCGGCGTGCCACCTGCGACTGTGCCAAACACTTCGACAAAGGAACCAGGATCAACCTGTCCTTGTAAGTCTGGCAAAGTGTCTGATGTGTTGTTGTCAGTCAAGCTGCTGGTTGACCCTGCTGCGGCGTTCGCATCTTGCGTATCTTGACCTGTTTGAAGCTGGATGGCTGCCAAAGTTGCAGCATCACCATTTGGTGCAGCTTGTGTAATGGTATCTGCATCAACAGTATCAATAATGGCAGGACCTGTTAGGTCAATGGTCATTGGTACGGCTGCTGAGAGAATACTTTCATTGCCTGCTGCATCAACAGACGTGGCTGTGAACAGATATTCACCTTCTGGCAAAGCTGGCAATGTGCCTTCCCAAGCGCCTGTGGCAGCATTAATTGCAAAACCTGTTAGGTTCAGCGCTGCGCCGCCATTAATAGCGACACCATTTTGGTCAGTAGCATAGATATTGACGGTCGCATTCGCACCAAGAACAGGGTTATCTGGATCCGCTGGAATTGCTGGAATTGGGAAACCTGAGACTGTGCCGCCAAGTGTCAAAGTGGTATCATTTGTCACGCTATCTGTCAGTGTTGAGGCCGCACCAACCACACCTGAGTCTTCAGAAATAGAGTCAATGACAGGTGTTGCAAGGACTGTTGTGTCCACTGTAATCACAATTTTGTCATCAACGACAGGGCTGACATTGCCAGCGGGATCGACTTGCTCAGCATCAAAGGTATAGGTGCCATTTGGTAGGCCGTCTGTAGGCAATCCATTGACAGGGTCAAGTGTACCAACAGCAAAAGTCCAGTCTCCATTCGCATCAGCTGTAGTTGTGCCAATTGGCGTATGACTTCCGCCCTGAATTAGAAAGATATTGACAGTTGCGTTTGCTTCGGCCGTGCCTTCCAAAGTTGGAATATTATCATTGGTCAGGTTATCAGTGTTGCTGAAACCTGTATCATCGTCAAAGCCTGTAATTTCGGGCTTGTCAGCATGAAGGTCAACATTAATAACCATATCTTGCGAGAAGTTACTCAACGCGCCTGGAACCGCGGCTAGGGCACCTGCTGTGGCCTGAGCCTGAAAAGTATGAGTTCCTTCGGCGAGTGCGACTGGTACATCAACCATCCAGACACCAAGAGCATCAGCCACAGCGTCATTTACAAATGTGCCCTGACCTGTTGCAGGGTCAATTTCATAAATGCGAATAATCGCACCAGCTTCAGCAGAACCAACCAGTTGTGGGGTAACATCGTCTGTGCTGTCATTTGAAACATTTGGAGCAAGAGGTGTTGATGTTACCGTTGGCTGATTATCGACAAATCCTGCGATCACTGGGGTGGCAGTGGCTACATTAATGCCAAAACCAACCTGCGCGGCACTGGCTGTATTGCCAGCCACATCAGTTGCCACTACATTCACAAGATAAGCACCTTGCACCAATGTGCCTGTGCCATCTCCACTCTGATCAAGCTCCCAATCGCCTTGGGCATCTGCGATTACGGTGTAGGTTGCAGAACTCGCTCCTAATAGGGTAACAACAACGGTTGCACCAGCTTCAGCTGTGCCTTTGATTCCAAGATCGGTATCGCTGGTATTAATGGCTGATGCAGGATCCGTATCAACACCATTGACCACAATCGCTGTGACAACAGGCACATCGGCTGCGTTATCGTTTGTACTGTCGTTATCGCCATCGTGGAAGGTGTCAAGTTCAAGGTCAAAGACCTCAGAAAGTGGGCTGACATTACCTGCTGGGTCTGTGACACTGACCCTTATATCATAGTCTCCATTGGTAAGGGGAAGCGCGAGAAAGCCTGGTGTCAAGAAATCAAGAGACCAGTCGCCATTACCATCTGTGGTGAGTGCTGCTTCTAATACTGACATCTGGGCTGCTGGAACAGTAATTGGCCCCGTTATTGAGTTTCCGCTGGTATCAATAAAAGCACCATTTTCGGTTATTGAAACAGTATTCCCAGCATAATCAATATCAATAACGATAAGCCCATTTGTAGGGTGAAGCATTCCGATGTGATTCACCACACTCCCAGCTTCCGCTGTGCCCGCAATGATGCCATTTCTATCATTGGTGACACCATCATCAAGAACAAGGTCGGTATTTCCCAGTGTTTGTTCTTGATAGCTATCAATTGTCGGAGCAGCTACGCTTGTATCAACAGTGATGTTAAAGGGGGTTGAAAGGCTGGAGAAATTGCCTGATGGGTCAATGGCGGCGATGACGAAGCTATGGTCGACTTCACCTTGTGTTGGCAGTGTGAAAGACCAAGCACCCGTTGTTGCATGAGCCGTTGCTGTGCCAACAAAAACATTTGCACCATTCACAACTTCAAAAACATTGACGGTAGACCCTGCTTCCGCTGCGCCGCTTAAGGTTGGGGTTGTGTCATTGGTCACATCACCAGAAAAGAGAGGAATTTCACTAGCTACTGTGTTGTCAGGCTGGATTTGCCCCGCTAAACTACCACCAGCCCCTGCATCTGCTGCAACATTATCCGTTGCGCCTGCAATGGTTGGAGCATCGGCTGCGCCGTCTGCATTTGCATCATGGATAGTGTCAATGGTGACGTTGAATGGGGCTGAAGAAACGCTAGTGTTTCCTGCGGCATCTGTTGTTTGAATTGTAAGTACATAGTCACCGTCTGCTGCACCATGAGGTGTGACAGGTAACACACCCAAAGCGGCAAGATCAAGTGTCCAGTCACCATTAGAGTCTACAGGGATGATACCACTTGGCACTGGTACTGGTACTGGTACTGTTCCAACTGGCGAGCCAGCAGGAACATAGGTCAACGTAGCTGAGGTAATGGTACTATCTGGCTCGGCTGTGCCTGTGAATACACCATTGGTGACATTGGTCACGCCGTCGCCTTGCAGGCCGCTATCGCTATAAGTTAGAACCGCTGGGGCATCTGGGTTGGTGCTGTCAATGGTGATCGTGTCTAGGTCAACGGCATCACCAGCAATGTTATTAGGATCAAGCTGGCCACGGACAATGGTTGTAGTGCTTCCGCTTGTGTTGCCGCTTGGGTCTGTTTGGCTGGCAGAGAAGGTGTAATCATCATCAGCGAGAACAACTACTGGGTTTTGGTTAGCAAGATTAATAGACCATGTACCACCACCAGCAACAGTCGCTGTCAAAACAATCGGTGCGCCGCCTAAAGAAGGGGTTAGCGTCAGTGTCAGGGTTGCACCTGGCTCACCAGTACCACTAAAGGTTGGAGAAACAGTTGAGGTAATGCCGTCTGTAGCATTTTCAGGATCAACAGTAGCATTAGGATCACCGCCTAATGTATCGGTTTGCATATCTAAAATAACAGGTGTTGGCGGGGTGACGGTATCAACCAAAATTGGACCAATAGATGCAGCGATAGAAGGGTTACCCGCACCGTCTGTGGCTACGGCAAAAAAGGTGTGATTACCTTCAATCAGCACATTATTGGTCTCATTGGTTTGAAACTGCCATGAACCGTCAGCGACTACAGTCGCAAGACCGAGCAGAACACCTAAACCTGTTCCAACTGGCGTACCTGGATCACCGTCATAAATAGCAACAAGATTGCTGGAGGCATCTGTTGTGCCTTCAATCAGCACATCGTTTTCATTTGTGTTGCCGTCAGAAATAACACCCACACTGTCTGTAACAGAAGTAATCGCAATCATGGTTGGGGCAATGGTATCGACCTCAACTGTGAAAGGGGCTGAAAAGTCTACACCATTGGAACTGGCTGTGAAGGGATAATTACCGTCATCAGTACCATTATTAGCAAGGTATGCCTGCACAAAGGGGTTAGAGCCTACATCTGCAATCGACCAGCTGCCATCAATTGCGGAAGTGGTTTGACCAATCAGGTCACTGCCCAAATAAACAGCAACCGTGGTCAACGGGTCTGCACTGTTTGCTATGCCACCAAGATCAAAATTAGTATCGTTGGTGATACCGTCGTTTAGGGTTGTTGCAAAGTTGGCGTTGCCTGTATCGTCAACAACATAGGTAATGGAAGGGATAAGTGGCATAATGTGTACTCCTGAACTAAATGAGTGAATATTTTTAATTAAGTAATTTGGGGTTTATCGTTTTTGATCTTTTTCAGAGGGTGTTATTCTTAGTTTTTAAAAGAATGATAAATCTGTAAAATTGTGATTTATTGAGCACTAGCAAAAGCTTTGCACAAAGCTTTGTGGATTTCTTAAGAAGATTTTATGAAAGAATTCTGTTGCAACTTTTTTAACTCTTGGTAAATATACTGTTACCTAACAAGTTTAGAAAAAAAGCGCAAGCCTTACTGGAAGCAGGCTTATACTCTATATGGAGTAGTTTTATCAAAAATGATATAATATTAACTGGCGTTAATATTTAAAATAAACGAGTATAATCAATATCTTAATTATCAATTTTTGGTGAATTAATTTAATGGCTTATTTTTGAAAAAAAATGTTTTTAATGATGTTTTTTCTATGTTTTCTTTATGTTTTTACTAAAATTGACAGTATTTTGGGCATCTGTTTTTGGTCTTTTGGCTTTCGATTTTGTTATTTTTTAAGGTTGGAATGGGTATCAAAAGGTTTTTGGTTGTCAGGATAGGGGGGCTGATTCTGGCGCACCTTGAATCCCAATTTTTGCAAAATATAACAACCAACGACAGGGGTAAAATGGTCAGCATCGATCCAGTAACGCGATGATCCCTTTTTAGGGACAAGAAGATTAATAAAGGGATGATTATCGGTCATATCTTGATAGGGAATGTTGTATTTTTCAGCGATCTGCCTAATGGTCTTGCGCCAAAGGTCAAAATCGGCACGGCTTCCTATCCGCTCCAGTCTTGAGAGCTGAACCTGCGACATTGGCGATAGGTAAAGGGTGAGCTTTATATGGCGACGCTGAATATCGTCTAAAATATCTGTAAAAGTTGTATAGGCGCGCGGTTGCGCGCGTATATGAGGATAATCAAAGCCCGTATATTTTGAGGCACGTTCTGGCGACCTTGGTAAGGTCCATTTCATTCCAGAGGCCTGCCAATACCCATCTCCAGGATATTTTAAAATCTTGCTAAGGCGCGCATCGGACCAAGCAGCAACTGAAAACAGGCTGTAAAGATAGCGCTCGATACGCCATCCTGTTTCAGAAATATGAGGATTGAGAGGGGTAAAGGTTCGGCTGTTGGGGGCAAAAGAAAAATAGTCCATCCCCCATATAATATGGGGCGGTGTTGTGTTTGATCCCATTTTTGCAACCAGAGGAACAAGCGCGGCAACCTCATCAACATAGAGTGAGCTAATGCCGCCATTATAAAGGGTTTGGCCGACAACACAGCGTGGGTCGATGCCTCGATAGACCCGTGATGATCCGATAATTACATTATCAGCCTTGATGAGTCCCATATGGACAGGTTTAATGTCGCGTGATTTAACATCAAAATTTCGGTTATGTCCTTTGCCTTTTACAAGCCATTCTGGTGTGCTGCGCCAAAACCAGTAAGGATCACGCCACATATTGGTAGGAATAGAAACCAGCATATAGAGGGAGAAAACAGCTGTTATGGTTCGGACAAAAAGACGTGGTTGGGGCTTGTGAACCAGACGGCAGAATGGCTTTGCCTTGGACAGCCATTGCCTAAAATTGGAAATAGATAAAGACATAAAAGCTTCCCATATTATAAAGGCTTGCCCCTAAAAAAGCGATCACAGTGACAAGCCAAAACAGTGAAGGACGAAAGACAGGAATATCTCGTGAGGTTCTTTTTTGTCCCGTACCTAAAATGATTTGCGATATATTGGGTAGAGCCAAGGCGCAAAACAGAGCTAGTAGGAAAAAAAACCATTGTTTGTCATGAAGCTGGATATACCATCCCGTCCAAGGGGAGAAGAGCGCCTTGTAGATATGATAGACCGAGGTCATGTTATCAGATCGAAATGGTATCCAAGCAAGCAGCACGGCGAGAAAAGTGATGCTGGTTGCAATTATTTTTGACAAAGACAGAAAGGGCGCTGTTATGCGACTAATGACTATGTAACAGGCATGAAGCGCACCCCAAAGGATAAAGGTCCAGCCCGCACCATGCCAAAGCCCGCCTAAAATCATGGTGATAAAAACATTGATGCTGGCCCGCATTTCTCCATGACGGTTTCCCCCCAAAGGAATATAGAGGTAATCACGCAAAAAAGAAGATAAAGTTATATGCCAACGCTGCCAAAAATCCTGAATATTACGCGCTTTATAGGGAGAGTTGAAATTTTGGGGCAATCTTATGCCAAACATCATACCAAGGCCTATAGCCATAGCGCTATAACCCGCAAAATCAAAATAAATTTGTTGGCCAAATCCGAGTGTTGCAATCCATCCTTCTGCAAAAGTGAGAGAGGTTGTTTCTGCCTTTGCAAACAGGGGGGTAACAATCTTGGAGAGGTTGTCAGCAAGCAGTACTTTTTGAGCTAAACCAAGCGTAAATATAGTTATACCAGCTGTTATGAATTTCTCATTTCTTTGGGTGTCAATTTTATTCCATTGCTCAAAAAATTGTTTTTTACGGACAATAGGGCCAGCAATGAGCTGAGGGAAAAAACTAATATAGAGCACATAGTCAATAAAAGACGGTCTTTTTATTTTACGATGGTGCAGGTCAACAAGATAAGTTATCTGCTGGAACGTGTAGAAGGAAATACCGAGGGGCATCTCAAAGCCTGAGAATTTCTGGATAGTAAAAATATCTGAAAAAATAGCAAGGTTTGCGAGCAAAAAATCAAGATATTTATAGAAAATAAGTGGTAGCAGGTTGAGAAGACAGAAAAAGAGTAACAAGCGGCGGTCGGTATAGCGTTCTAAGATAAGGCCAAACAGGTAATTCAAGCCAATAGACCCCAAAAAAAGCAGTAAAAATGGTGGATACCACCATAAATAAAAGATGAGAGAAGAGGCAATTAGCAAATATTTATAAGAGAGAGACTTTGGCGGTATTATGTAGGAGAGAGCAAAAACCACAGGCAAAAAAGCAAACAAAAATGTAAAACTGTTAAAGAGCATTGTTTCTGCTTTGCCTTAATATTCTAAAATTATATTGGTGCACTGAAATCACTTTAGGGGCAGTATAAACAGCCTCGTTTAAAAACAGTTTTATGGCTAAACATACTCTTTTAAAACACAGTAAAACAAGTGAAAAACGTGGTTTGAGATTCTGATTGTATGAAACATCAAGGGGTGAAAATCAATATTTTTCAAGATGGTTTAAATATCAAATCAATTGCATAAAATTCATTAGCTCCTAAAGCAGGCCTGAAATTTACAGAGATTCCAAAAAACAAAGTTTATAAAACTTAATAACATGTGATTATTATTATATTTATATTTGCAGACGGATTTAATATACAATAAGAGGCTTAGCAGGTTTAGATTTTACATTTTAGAGGGTAGGGGATTTGGTTGTTTGAAATAACGATCGTTAAACAATACTTGTAGCAAGTTTTGCAAAAATATTTTGGCGCGTTTAATACCTTTGCTGCGATTGCCCTGACCCATTACTCTATGGTAAGAAGAAGATATTATTACGTACTTCTCTTAATCTTTCTGGGGCGTAGGATTAAGGGGAATGCCAACTATACTTCTCAAAAGTTCTGCCTTTCATGGTTATTCAGTATGAAATCTCTTATATGTGGGGTATTGTGATGGTTCAAAAATATAATATTGTTCATTCCAAAAGCATTGTCTCAAATGATTTGAAGATGAAGGGAGGTCTGCATTCTAAAATATGCAAGGTTCTTTCATCTGCTGAAACCAAGCATCTTGAGATGATGTCTGTGCAAAGACGCTATAGTGCAGGACAGATTATCAGGCTGGAGGGCGAACCCATTCCCTTTTATGCCAGCGTGGTTAGAGGTATTGCCAAAATGGTCAAGAGTACCCATGATGGCCGACAACAAATTATCGGGCTGCTCTTGCCAAGCAGTTTGGTTGACGATATATTTTCCCAAAAGGCTCATTATAGCGTTGAGGCTGTCACAGATATGACCTTGGATTGTTATCCAGCCCAAAAATTTGTAGCCATGATCCACGACACCCCCAAATTGGAACATCGTCTCTATCAACTGGCCATGCATGAACTTGATTTGATGCATGAATGGATGTTGCTTTTGGGGCGTAAGACAGCACAGGAAAAGGTGGCCAGCTTTTTACTTGAACTTGCGCGACATACCCTGCAATCCAATTGTCTGCCGCTACAAAGTAAGGGGGCTGTTTTTGAGAAGAAAGAAGCTACCATTGAAATTCCAGTAAACCGCTCTGACATAGCTGATTATCTCGGACTGACTATGGAAACCGTTTGTCGCCAGATGACCGTTTTGAGAAAAAATAGGGTTATTAATTTTGTTGATGCTGGCAAATTTTCTGTTTGTGACCTCAAACAACTGACAGCATTGGCTGATTACGATGATATAATGACAGACACCCAATGAAGATGGCGGCGCAGACTCTCAAAAAAACTGCGCAAAAGATAACCTGCGGCCTCAGGGTTTTTCAGTTTTTTATCTTGAGACATCGTGTTCAACAGTGCCACAACCTCCAGAATATATCCCCCATCCATAAGACGTTCATTTTTCAAGACAGTTGCGACCTTCTGTATCCTGTCATCCATCATGGCACGTTTAGAGAGCAAGGGGAGTAAAACATTTTCTTCGTAGCTATGAAGGTACGGCAAGTGTTTTTGCAAGTCTGTTGCGACTTTTTCCAAAAAAGGGGGTGTAGGGCTGTTGGGAAGTGTATCAGCAATCAGTTCCAACATGTCGCATAAATTAGAGACATAATCAATCTCATCTTGCATCCGCTCTATGGCACAATCATTTCTAATCGTCATTTTATCCTCCAAGAAAAGATAATAAAAAAACGTCCTTTCCTGAGAAACAGGTTATCCCATAAAATCATGGACAGACTGATCTGGATCAGCACCTCCTCCAAATTACATAAATATAGTCAAGGCGCAGGGATTATGACAGAGGCCAAACCTACAGAAAGGGGGATGTCATGACTTTACGTATTTCTTCACAGATAGCAGATGAAAAGCGTTCTGGAGAGTATGGCTCTCAAAGAGGACTTGCAGATAATTATCTGGAGCGCGTTGTTAAACTTGTTCCAGCTGAGGCTCTAGGAGTTTACCCTCTTTTGCAAAATCAGGCTGCCACCCTAGAGGATCAAGTATGGGCATCTGTCCTTGTAGCTTGGGTCTTACTGTTGGTGGTGATTATCTTGCGAATGCAGGCCACTAAAGTTTCAGGTTATGGTTCTCAGTGGTTTACTGTTTTTATCTCCTCAATTTCTTTCATCATTTGGGTTTATGTCATGGACGGAGACTTTGGTTTGTTTGTGCTGATTGGCGATGTCAGTAAAGATGTTGTTGATTTTATCGCAACGCTTGCGCTCATTATCTGGACCATTCTTGTTCCTGTTTTTTATAAAGGTGACCGCTAAGGTTTATCCAGAAATTTCTCTATATTTTCCTGCCATTCCAAAGACTAGACGCAGGCTAAGAGCGCAACGACTAATATTGAAAAGACAGAGAGCAGGAATGGGGAGCTATTCTCTGTATTATACTCCTATCACCCAGCAACCAGAATTTCAGCTGGCTCTTTTGCTCCTTGTCTGCGTTGCATCCTTTTTACAGTGCTATGGCACTGTAAAAAGAACGCGCCTGAACAAGAAACAAAATTTCTCACCTGAATTTTTCGGGTTTCCGAGTAATCAGGAGTATATGCTTTATTTTAGATCATTTTTTTAACAGGAGGCAGATAAAATGGAACAGCAACAGCGTTATGCCTTGGTGATTGGCAATGAAAATTATGATGGCCATTTATCGCTTGAAAACCCTGTATGCGATGCCATTTCCATATCTCAAAAACTGGCCTCCCTAGGATTTAATGTTCGTGAAGAACATAATGTTAAAGCAGAACATTTGCGGACAATTATCAGTGATTTTTTTGATAGTTTACGTGCGATTCCTAGTGACAGGGACAACAAGGTTGGGCTGATCTATTTCTCTGGTCATGGCGTGCAAGTCGATGGTGAAAATTATCTCATTCCTGTTGACGCTAATATTAGCAGCAGAATTGACCTTAAGCTCAATGCTTTACAAACGAACCACCTCCTTGAGGGGCTTGAGGTTCTTGTTGGCACATCCATTTTACTCCTAGATTGCTGCCGTGATAGTCCATTTCCGCGTCAGTTACAAGGGCGCGGAACGCGCTCAGCAGCAGTTAATCATGGGTTGGCGGAACTTGATGCACCGCGAGGTAGTTTTATTGCCTATGCAACCCAGCCAGATAATGTTGCACTGGATGGCAAAGGTGACCATAGTCCCTTTTCAAATGCCCTTCTTGACAATATCGAACAGCCAGACTGTTCCATTTCTGAAATGATGATTAATGTCCGCCGTTCTGTTTATGAACAGACGGATGGCCGACAAATGCCTTGGGATCGTTCAGCCCTGTTTTCACCTTTTGCCTTTAATTTGAAGGACAATGATATTGCTCTGGAAGAAAAAGATGAAGCTTTGCAAAAAGGGCGCGAAAATGAATATTGGGGGCTCATTAGTCAAACCGATAATGTTGACCTTTATCGTAGCTTTTTAGTCCAGTTTCCACGCAGCCAAAGACGTGCGGAGGTCATGCAGGCTATTGACCAAATACATAAAAAAATGTGGATTGGAAAAATATTCAAAGGTGCAATGATAACCTTTGTAAGCGGTGTTTTGTTGGTTCTTGCCTATATTGGCAGTATGTGGATGTTATTTAAGGAAACGTCTGGGCAGGATCTGGTTGGGGGCGATATTTCAATTGATCTCACTCGTAAATATATGAAAACTTCTTCAGCAGCACAGTGTCGCTTTAGATGTATCATGACCTCAAATTGTGTTGCCTATACTTACAATACCAAAGACAAGAAATGTTATTCCAAGTCTGATGTATTTCATTACGAAAACAGTAAAATAGCTATATCTGGATATTTAAGAAAAGGGCTGTTTAGAAGATCTCCTATACCCAAAAAATCTCCATATAACTACAGTTTTGGTGTGCGTCTTATAGGACCATTGCTTGATTTTACAGGAACGACAGGGGCAAACGCTGATCTCAATAAGAGTGAGGGTTGGTACTGGAGAGATTATGGTTTGAAAGTCCCTGAGTATATTGAACAAAATGGCAAAAGAGAAACCATTACAAGTGCATCGGTCTATTGTGAAAAAAAGTGCGTAGAGCTTACAAACTGCGTTGGTTTCACAGTTATGGAAGTTGGAACGCGTTGTAAATTATTTTCCAAGGTTATGTCGAGCAAATGGAATCCTGCAAAACTTGATTATATACCCGTCCCATCAAGCTATAGCGGCGTTAAAATAGGAACGGAGCTGACTGCTCCTATCACTAAAGAAGAAGATTCTGAATTGCTATCACCTGTTACCAACGGATTTGAAGGTCAGAGGACACTCATAGAAGGAAAAGAGTAAAAGAACCATGCAGACTATAATTTAGAGGAAAAAATTCAAGAACAAGAGATGAAAGGGCTATACCATGACTGATTATAAAGACGATATTCTGACTTCACCGCCTCATGATTTTGATGATAGTGGCCAGCCCTTCATCGACTTACCGCCTCGTCGATGGACTCCCTCCAAAAACAGGCAACCTCAAGAAGATCGTCATTACAATGAGCAAGAGGATGATGGTCAGGATGTACTTGATGACCTTGAAAATTTCAGGCATGAACAAGGGAAACGTTCACCCGTTCCTTCTGCAAAATGGGCTTCAAATGATGAAGTATCCCCTTGTTATGCACATCTCACAAAGTTGCAGAATGCCCCTGTGTTAACAGAAAAACTATTTGATCTTACGCCAGCTTCTCTTGATTTATTGATCGCTGTCAATCATTTTCGCCCTTTTGGTCCAGACAACCTGATAGTTTTTGCCCTGCGCGGTGCTAGACTTGTTGAAACCGATATGGTTGAAGGTGCAAAACATATCCAGGTTGAGGATGTACGTCCTGACCATAAAACATTTCGGTGTATTATTGGTTATTATGACAGGGAAAAGCAGAGGCTTTCTGCTTATACAGCCTCAACAGTGCCACATGAAAACTATATGGATAACTATTATCGCAAAAAAAATGGTCTAAGCTATAGCAAAAATATTAACTGTAATATTTTACCAACAGGGTGTTATGTTTATCGGGTTGGTGCGCATAACAAGGGTAGAATTAGCCAAGCCTTGCGTTTAACAAATCCTGATCGCTTGCACCATGATGGCCGCGCTACGATATTGCGTACTTGGAAAGACCTGACATATAGTCTTGAAGACCTGTGGGATCCAACACGCAACCAGCCGCCTTACGATAATATTCATTGCGCTTATTCCAACAGCAGTTTTTCATCCGCAGGCTGTCTGACAATCAAAGGAAAAAATAAGAGAGGAGTCTGGGGGCAATTCCAGAAAGTTCTTGCCAGATTCAAATCTGGTACACGTATTGATGTTGTGCTGCTGACTGGGACAGAGGCGGCGTTTGCAGAAAGTTTATTTATATCACAGGCCACTGATGCACCGCACTTGACAAGAATATTGGGACGTTTACGTCATGGTTCTGAAGGTTCAGAAGTGACCCGCCTACAAAAAAGACTGGGATTTAAAGGAACAGGTTATTTTGGGCCAGAAACTAAGATGCGCCTTGTTGAAACCCAAGATAGGAATAATATTCCAACTGATGGGATATATTCACCGAAAACTGACCAGTTTTTGGCTTGGGATATTTTGAGTGGCAGCGTGGCAGGAACACCTTCAGGTCACGTTACAAGTGTGACGGGGCAAGGTCTGGATCCGACAACCGTTACCTTGTCCCTTCTCTCATCGGGCTCTATTCTTGGTGAAAATGGCAAGGTATTGACTGTCCCAGGACAAGGTGTGTGGCGTGTCAATATATCAACTGGTGCGATTACATTTAGCCCAGAAACTAATTTTATCGGGTCACCAACCCCTATTACCTACCATGTTGCAGACAGTGATGGTGCAAAAGCTGCTGGTACGGTCAGTGTCGAAGTAATAGCCCAGAATCAGAAGCCTGTCTCCTTGGCTGATAATATCTCAACGTTAGAGGATGTTCCTGTCACGATCCCTGTTTTAGAAAATGATACAGACCTTGATGGTAGTCTGATCCCTTCTTCTCTGATTTTTATTAATCCGCCAATTGGGGCAACCCTAACAGCTGATGGTCAGCAACTTGATGTGCCAGAACAAGGGAATTGGACTGTTGATGCCCATAAAGGCACAGTTTTGTTTGTACCAGACAAAAACTGGCATGGTAAAGCAACGCCCATAACCTACCAAGTTTCAGATGATAAAGGGAGCAAATCCTCTGCTAAGGTTATGGTTACTGTGATCTCTGTGAATGATCCACCAATCATTATGGACGATGCTGCAACAACAAGCCAAAATACCACCGTTACCATTGATGTTCTTAAAAATGATAAGGATATTGATAGTGCAGCAATCAAGCCTTTGCAGCAATCAAGCCAACAAGTTGATACCGCTCAACAGTTAGACGCCCCAAGTTCTGATGGCTCTGCCTCCTTCAACCTTGCACAATTACACAAGCTAACACCTCAGGGGAAAGACTATATCTTGAATAGTATTCTTGATGAAACCGACTTATTAAAGCAAGCTGGTATTCTGGACAGTCCTCTGCGGTGGAGTCATTTTGTTGCCCAGATAGGTCATGAAACAGATTATTTCAAGACTTTGGTTGAATATGGCGATAAAAATTATTTTCAAAGATATGACGGCAGGACTGATTTAGGAAATATCCGCCCTGGTGATGGTTATCGTTATAGGGGACGTGGGCATATACAGTTGACGGGGCGTTATAATTACCGCTCAAGAGGAGGGGAACTGAACCTTGATTTTGAAGGCAATCCAGACCAAGTAGCAACCCCTCAAATATCTATGAAGGCAGCTATATCCTATTGGTCATCAAGAAAAATTAATGCACTTGCTGATGACAATAATTTGCGTGCCGTTACCAAGGCTGTTAATGGGGGGCGAAACGGGCTGAAGCAACGTCAAGCCCTGTTTAACAAGGCTATCAAGATGTGGCAACCGATCAAACGTGGGGATCATATTTCACGTTATTTTTCTCATATTGAAGAAGACCTTGTTTCTGAGATAAAACATAAGGCCAAGGTCATTATGGTTATGGCTCTTGGACTGATCTTATTCAGTTTTCTTGCTGTTTTCTTCAATATTTATGCACCTACAAACCAGGTCTCACAATGGCTCATTCCTGCTGTAACCTTGCTGGTTTCCGTTATCTCTGGATATTATGGCAAGATGATTTTTGATGATTGTGAGGTCTTGGATGACCTCATTGGAACACCAAGCCCAAAAGATAAAACCAACGAGAATGACCCTCTGTCGCTAGACAACAACCAGTAGAGAGGAATATGATATGATGCACTCCCTTGTTACTCTGCAACAGCTAGAATCGCGCTTACTTGATCCTGACACTGATAAAAAAGAGCTGGCTGGCTATTTTAAACTGATACCAAATAAAAACCATCCCTTTGCCCCTGCTATTGAATTTGATGAGACAAAAGTTGCTGTCGATCAAAAACGTGGATCAATGATGATGATTAACTGGCTGAATGGCCTGTTTGCGTCTCGCCGTCAAGAAGCTTATCGACGAAAAATTAAGGCAGGCTGGTCTGGCCTGCGCTTTATTGCAGAGGGAGATTCCTGGTTTCAATATCCTGATCCTCTTGGCAATAAGGATGATATTATAGAGAACCTTACTGATAATTATGCTATTTTCTGCCTCAGTGCCGCAGGAGATACCGTTGATAACATGATGCAGGATCTGGATGGTTTATGTGACCTTGTGACAGAGCTGAAACCAAATGGTATTTTATTTAGTGGTGGCGGCAATGACATTGCTGGCGAAGCTCTGAAGCATTACCTGCGAGGCTATCAGCAAGACTTTCAGGCTGCCAATTATATCAGTGCCCGATATAGTGGATTTCTGCGCCAAATTGAAGAACAATATGAAATATTATTCAGTCGTCTAATTGCCCAATCAAATACAATAAAAATTTTCTGTCATGGTTATGACTGGGCTTATCCAACCCCTAAGGGGGATTGGCTTGGGCCACGGTTTGTAGAAAAAGAAATTCCAGATGAGTATTGGAATGAAATTCTACATATCATGATTGATCGTTTTAATAACGTGCTGATTGATATGGCAGGACGTTTTCCTGGTCATGTCTACCATGTTGATTGTCGCGGTTCTATTGGCGCACCATTTGAATGGCGAGATGAATTACATGGCAAAGAAGCTGGTGTACTCAGAGTCTCTCAACGCTTTCAAGCTGTTATTACAAAAGCATATCAGACGGAAATTTAATTCTTTCTGTCTTATCAGTTCGTAATATTCAAAATTGATGGAAAGGGAGTCGCATAATGGAATCTATTCAACCATTTAATATCCGTTCAAAATCCGTTGAATATGTCATCATTGCAATGTTTGGAGGGGATAATAATCTCAGTGATTATGTCAAGCAAGACCTTGAGGAGATGGCTGCGGGCATGAAAGGTAATGTTGCCGTGGTTGCTCTTGCAGACTTTGCCGATCATCCCGCTAGTATTGTTGAAATTACGTCAACTGGTGAGATGCATTATCTGGAGCATTTAGGCGAAATTGATACTGGAGATCCGCGTGTTCTCGCACATTTTCTAGCGTGCGCGCTGGTATCTTTTCCTCATGCTCGCAAAGCAATTGGTTTTTGGGATCATGGTACGGGCATTTTTGACGAAACTGATGCGAGTGAAATTTTGATGACGCGAAAGGTTGCCTCAATCAGTCGACGCAATCGCAGCCGATCTTTTCCTGCAAGACGGTTATTCTTCCCTAAATCTCGCTTAAAAGATGATCCCGAAACCAGATCTATGCTCCATGATGATACGAATGGTGGAGTATTGACCAATATTGAGGCGGGTCTTATGTTGCAAGCTGCCTTTGCTTGGGCTGGTCAGCAGGAGAAAGTAGATTTAATCTATTCTGATACCTGCCTGAATGGTATGGTTGAAGTCCTAGAGGAGTTAGGAGCATTTTCACAATGTATTATTGCCTCTTCCGATTTGGAGCCTGGTAATGGCTGGGACTATACATTATGGCTTGAACTTATGGGACAACATAATCCATCAACAGCTTCAAAGTGGGGACATACAGCTGTAAGTGCCTTTGAGAACAGTTATAAAGATCAGTATGACCAGTTTCCATGCACATTGGGGGCTTTTAAAACACAGCACGACATTACTGAGGCTTTTAAACATCTTGTCATGATTGCCGACAAGCAGGGGTTTCAGGGATTTTATGACCTTAAAGTTGCGCGAGAATTTTCACAGGGCTTTAATCAGTATGACAGTTATGACCTGATTGATTTTTGTGATCAGATCATACGTGTCGCTCAAGGCAGCACCCTTTCCAATGCAGCACAATCCTTGAAAGAAGCTTGTCTAGCTGCAAGAATCCATTTTACAGCTCTTGGGGGGATGGTTTCGCATTCTCATGGATTAGCATTCTGGTTTCCAAGTTCTCGCTATAACTTACGAAAAGATATAAAAACCTATCGCCGACTTTCCTTC
>JAUTBZ010031004.1:0-19255 GCA_032361785.1 Lepetodrilus galriftensis
CTACACTGGTCACCTAAACTACTCAAATCTTCTTGTTTCAAGCCCATCTGTTCCTGGCATACTTCTGTCTCTATGTAGAGAGAGAGAGAGAGAGAGAGGGAGAGGGAGAGAGAGAGAGAGAGATAGGGAGAGAGAGAGAGAGAGAGAGGGAGAGAGAGAAGGGAGGAGGGGGGTATACTAAGAGAGCAAATGGAGTGATGGTGCACATTTTGGCCATGTAAAACTACTGGGCTGATTTAAAATGAATGAGTGAATGAATTAGAAATCATATAAGTAAATGAGGAACACATTATTTTTTTAATGTCATGGTTCACACTTTTTTCAAAATGTCACAGGTTTGAGATTTCCATCATTTTCCATCCATTTCAATAGTCGCAGTCGTCTGTTTATTTATGGAAAATATATCAGCACTACAGCTTTGTGTTATAATAACCACAAACTCTTGCACCAGGCACCGACAAATCTCATTAATGCACGGATACGAACAGGTCACCACCAATGCACCATTTAAACTCAAACATTTGTTTTTGTAATCTGATGCCCCAGCACTGTCTATAAGTACATGTAATAGCACGTACTGTGCAGTGTGTCATCCTCATATTGGAAACACATCCTCTAAATGAGATGATTTCCCACTAAGTTTGAACTTCATGTGTAATAAATACCATGTGATTATGCTCTAAAATACTGTTACAGTGACATGTGTTCTACAACCCAGTGTACACATTTTCCTTGTATTGTGCATGGCTGCTGTACTTGGAGTCATTGTACTGTGTTGCCTTTATTGTGACTGTCAGTATAGGCAGCCATAACAGTCTTGTTTAAAGCCACAATGCCATAAAAACCAAAATAAAGGCTTAGTTGGATAAAAATAGCTTGGTGGAGAGAACACTATAAAAGTGTAATATATACATAATAGAATGAATTTGCATTGAATAATAGCTTCGTGAATCTGGGTACCTCGGTAAATATTTGTTGAAATTATTTTCTTTGCTATTGATAGACATCATTGAGTTTAAGTTCAGGTCATATATGGGTTGATGGGTGTGTGTGTGCCTCTTAAAATATGTTTTTCAAATTGAATATGACCCTATTCTCCTTGGCTATTCAGCCTGAATAGTTTGCACCAGGCTGAACCATCCCGTATTGACAAGATACTTAGTGTGCAGGAACATATCATCTTTATCAAAGGCAGATTATGTTACTCGTTCTAAACAATAGTAGTTGTTAAGAAAGTACCATTTGCATTTAGAAGCTATTTCACAATAGTAGTCGTGAAGAAAGTATTGTTTGAATTTAGAAGCTATTTACCAATAGTAGTTGTTAAGAAAGTACCATTTGCATTTAGAAGCTGTTTCCCAATAGTAGTTGTGAAGAAAGTATTGTTTGAATTTAGAAGCTATTTCCCAATAGTAGTCGTGAAGAAAGTATCGTTTGCATTTAGAAGCTATTTCCCTTGCAACCTATATATATTTCAACCTATGTATATTTAATGTTTGGATGTTGCGTACCTGAACTAGTTCCCATCAGAGATGAAAAAGCCATATGGATATTGTCTTTGAGGTGTGTCTTCATAAACAAAAAGGGTATTAGGTCTTCGCGTTCTGTGTGCACTGTTTATGTGATGTTGGTTACTGTTTGGGTATTGTGGTCCAATAAAACATGATGGAATAGGTCTGTTAATAGACCAGAGTGTTCATGGTCTTGTTCAGTCAGGGCATGTGTCACAAATGGTCTTTATTTAGGATTTTCTAACATTACTACTCTACCAGCAAAAAGCATGCCATGGATGAAAATAATTCACTGCGGACATGTACCAATATTTTAAGAATTCATTATACCAAAAATGTATTTTTTAAGGTAGGATTTAGTCTTGACAGTTTATTGCATAACCTACCAGTTCACATTTAAATGTAAACAAATATTTTCTAAACCTTTGTCTGTGCTTATATTATAAATCTGAGTAATTTTGGTCTGCAATATTTTGGGCAAAGGTGACATCATGATAATTAATGGCGTCCAAGTGTCTATTGGTTTCTGTTTGTACGTCGTACAATTGTATTCCTAGATTGTATCCAGTTCCATGAACGGTTCAGAGGAATCGTGTAAAAGACAGACTATGTTATGTATGAAATCTTATCAGATCTAATACTGTCATTACCAAATGGATAATGTTAACTCAACTTGTCTGAGGTTGTGCGTCTGTCATCGGAATCTATTGCAGTTTTACAAGAATATATTGTTAGATAATGATGTAGTATAGAAGAGTGAAACTGATCTCCACTATCAGTTCATGATCTACTGAACTGTCACTTGTTGTTTCATCTTCCATCTTCCATCTCCCATCTTACCATCCTCTCCACTACCTATCCGTCATTCTCTGTGGCACACTCTTTCTGTCTATCTTACCATCTCTCATAGAGTTTTTCTGTCTATCTTACACTTGAACCTATTATATGTACTTTCAACTTTAATTGGAGAAAAAAAAAGAAAAACATATGGTATTGTATCTTTTGAACTTTTTCCTTGTCCTCATAAAATAACCAATAAAAAATAAAAAATATCCTCGAAACATGACATAATTATTAGGAAAGCATCATTATGGTGAAAGTCTACCAACCTGATACTACATACCTGACAACTATTGATGTGTATGAGCATCCATGGTGTGAGTGCAGGCCAAGTGAGTTATGTTTCTGTACCAAATGAGAGTTGAGTGAGAAGATGATCAAAGAGAAACATTAAACATGGGAAGTATCATGTTGTATTTATTGCAAAGAAACCCCAAAATTGCAATTCTGTTTTCTTATACACAGTCAAAAACAAACTAATTACCTGTTGAAAATCGGCCTTGCGTCTATTGAAATTTATAGAGAGAAAAAGAACCTTCAACTGACAACTCTGCTTCGTGATGAATATACAGGGACAGAGACGGATGTTGCTTCACATTCTTTCACAACTTTAAAAATAAATATTATTATAAAAATAAATTTAATGTTTAAATTTAAATAAATTAATATGTAGTAAAATTCAGATCAAAGTAATTTTAAATTGACCTGTCAGTTCTATGCTGTCATAACTTACTCAAAAATGTCATGCAGACCTGCATATGCAATAACAATACATTTTTCTACAATATGATATAATCTGGAAATTAAAGGGAGTATTTATTTTCTTTTCAGGCGTTCTAAAAATTGTCTAAATATATCAAAATTCAATGAAAATTGCAGTCATTTCACAATCTGACTGGTTTCACAATATGACTGTAACATATATACTCTGCTGAACATTTTCGTCACAAATGGGTGAAAGATTCCTGCAACGACGTTAAACTCCATATTCACTCACTGCTGACCATTTACTGCTGGACGGAAGTTAACAGTGTGCGGAGCTTGTGCATCCAGTGCATGCTGGGACAAGTTGCAGAGCATGCTGGGAACATTTTATTACCTTCAAATTAAGAATATCCTGCAGACGCATCACTGACACTTTAACTAGATTCTAGTTACGCCTGTTTTAGTTGATCATTGAACTTTCCTCCATGTTTCTGCATATTATCAGCCTGAGAAAGCATGTGGTGACGTCTAAGTATTAAATTGATTTACTTTGAAATTATACCCATTTGCTCAGCAGGAAAAAATGGTACCTGGTACTTGGTATGATGAAGAGGTAATTGTGCAAATATGTATCTCTAGTGTGGGAAATGGAAGCTTGGGTTGTATACTCCCCATGGAGTTGAGAAGTCAAGTGAGTCTACACTGAGCCATTAACTGGGGCAGTAGTGCATTGCAAATGGGGTATTGGTGCTTATAGCTATTATAATTTAAAATTATCATTCCTAGAATATTTAACACAGTATGAACAATTCTGAAAGAGAATAAATTTAGCAAACAAATTTCAGAAAGACGTCATAAAATTATTAGTTTTAAATTTCTTTAAAAAAATTATATATTTTTGATGGATTGTTTTCATGCATGTGTCTTCACTGGAAAGCCACATATAATGTTTTGCTATGTATTTTCGGACTACCTCTGTACCCTCATCTTGTATTGTCATAGGTTCTCAAATTCCCATAGGTTCTCTCAGATTCTCTCACATGTTCCAGACCACACATGCGAGTCTGTAGACCACAGTATTAGCAGGTCACTCAGAAATGAAGAAAAGCGATATGGTGGCATTCAGGGTAGCGACTAGGCATGCTAAGGCTAATAAACCAACAAAGAGCATGCTGTATTTGTACAGTTAGCATGGACACTTGTTGAGTGTGGCCTATTCTCCACTGTGACCTACACGTGACCTGTACTCCATCACAGGTGTTAAGAGTCTGTGACCAGGTAACATGGGACGTGGGCCGACCCACGACTACACGGGACGGCCATTCCGACTACCTGTCTCCTCGGGGCGATTAAGCAAAATCGCATCATTCTCATTCAGGGCATTTATGTCCTAGAGAATGGCCCCTAATTAGGATTTTCGTGATATTTTCCAGATACAGTTGCTGTTAAATGTATGATCAGTGTGTATGTACATGCAGGGTCTGTGAATGCCCAATGTCTGTGCTTCGTCGTAGTAACCTCAGCATAATTACCATCATGTGGTTACATCTTGCACATTTAAGGATTGACTGGAATATTTTTTGCGTTCATCAAGGTATGAACGTAAAAACCGATGTGCAAACTGTATGAATACAATGAGCAGTTCATACAAAAGTTTGCACATTGGTTTTTATGTACATACCTCGATGAACGCAAAAAAAATATTCTAGTCAATGCTTATAAATAAATAACATAACAAATTGGTGTGGATTCAATAGTCTGACATAATGCATCAATGATTTTAGTCTACATTTTAGAAGCGGCGCATTGATAGTTTGCTGACATCAAGTATAGATGACATCATATATAACGTGACGTCACAATGCCACCTAAGATAATTGCGTTCATCATAGTATGAAAGCAATGTTTTGGGGTCACGTGGACCAATCAGATTGCCGGATTCACTGGATATTTATTTATTCGTTATTGAAGTTAAGTTACCAATGCTAAAGATATTCATATCATTGATGCACCTTCATCAGTGTCTGATGAACTTATTTAATATATAAAACACAGAACCATTTGTTAAACAACATCCTGCTCTAGAACGCCCTAGAGACATCATTGAGGTTTGTCCAATAGGGAGAAGATTAATTAATACGATATATGAAGTTATGAAATGGTAATGAAAACAAATTCATAATCCCTGTTATGTTTATTTATTCAGTCAGTATACCGGACTATACCAACTGCCGCATCACATAATAATATACACGATAAGTAGGTGTTTCATAATAGCCAATCAAATGGCTGATATTACTCCCTTGAAGCGATACGATAAATAGCCTCATCTGGTGTAAGCTGGTGGAAAAACAGGGAAAATAAACAGGACGAGAATATCGACAATCAGATGTGATCAGTGGACCCACATAAACAAACCTACAGGGAGGTAGATATATACCACGCGCTGGTCCAGAGTGGTAAAATAACAGACAACATGTAGAATGTGTTCTCGGAGAATTTATAGCTATTCCAGTTTCATCTACTTGTTCCAAACACCATTGCGGTAACAACTATGTACTAGTATTTAAATTATGACCATTAAATCAGACATTTAGCTATCATTAGATAGTGATTAAATGTTACAACAAATTATTTTCGTATAGGGAAAAGATCACTGCTGTGATAATTCACTCACAAAATTCAATAATTACACATCCTTTTTTATTATCAGATCAAAAGTTAATCGTAAAAAATCCAAATTTTATCCTTGTTTAACCCTCTCCCTGCTGAAGGCAAGTTAACTTGCCCGATCACATGGAGAAATAGAACACTCTGATTTTATTCAGCAGGGAGAAGGTTAAAGCTTTTGCTGGTCTATGCACAGATCAGTGGTCAAAAAAAGGAAGAGGTTAAGACAATTCATTGAACCACCATTACATGTTAATGCTCATCCTTCTGGAGCTTATTGGAACAAGAAGGTTAGGAAACATCACTGAACACCCGCACCCATGTGTCCTTTAACCTCCCAGGTCATGAAAGTATGGAAAGTTAGGCTGCAGCGTGGAAGGAGGAATCCTGTGATCAGACAGACACACAGGTGGGGGCGTCAGTAGCCACTTCGGTAGCCACGTCAGTAGCCACGTCGGTAGCCACGTGCCATGTATACAGACTGATATTGTTATAACTGTGCAACCTTCACCACTCTGCTCACCTGAAGACTCAACCCCAGCGATCAGGTGCCAGGTCTCTGCACTTTACACCAGTCAATGGCATGATGACAAATATACACATCTAGAGCCATAAATATATAAATATTGCATTGAAGAATCAATATATAAGTAACAATATGTATAATAAAGTGAGGTGAAGAACTGAAAGAAGTATGTATTAGTTGCAGAACATTAGGAGCACAGTGGACGAGAAGTAGCTAGTCTGCCTCATCGCCCAGATGTATGGGTTCAAGCCTAGCTCATGTCATCACGACTCTTGAGCAAAGTTCTTAGATCCACACTGCTCCAGTCTGTGAATGGGTACCCGGTAGGATGAGATTGTAAATGTAAACCTCCTAGTGCTTTAACTAGCAGCTTTGAGATGGTCAAATAAGTGCAAATTGATCCGTTGATCGAGGTAATGATGTAGCTCCATGAGCATGCTTCAGAAAGTGGATTTGGCACAATATTGGATTTGGCACAACATTATAATAATTTCATTTGAATTCTTTTAAAATTTATTTTATTATTTTTTTCTTTCTTTTCTTTCTTTTCAATTTGTCATCCAATGGATAGAGGGCAAAGAGGAAAACATGGCTGTGATGATTTCACTTCCATGAACTTTCCTTCTAAGAATCTGCCTGGATGTTGTTCCACTCTTTCAGTGGTCATCGCCAGGTGAACATGCCCGAATCTCTGAGATTCTTGTAATGACCAGCTAAGTGGTACCTCCAGGCTGTGTTATTAACTTAATTCCACAAGTGGAAGCCATTCACTTTTTGAGGAAGAACATATCGCAGCAGGCGATTCCTCGCCAAATTTGCACTGTTTCAATTCGGAGTGGATGAAAGGTTGACCTCGTGGATGAAAGGTCTGACCTCGAGTGACCTCCTTACTCACTCCTGCTTGTCCACTACGAAAATTATGCCGGCATGTTTGGAAAACAATCTCAGAATTGACAGCGAAGAGTGGATCTTGAAGAGAACAAGATGAATGTAGGGAAAGACGACTCTCGTTTGGAATAGAAGTGTTTTACCATGCGAGTGTCGTCTAGAAGATACGGAATCTGGAGTTTGCCTAATTGTGCAGGCCCTTTCCACTTTTTCTCTCCATTACTAATGTGTTAGTGTTTTGTTATGTGTCTTCTAGACTGTCAAAGCTAAGTTAGCCATCTTGTTCACTCAGCACAGATTCTTCTTGATAAGAAAAATGGTGAACTCAGTTTTGGAACAATTGGTGGTAGGAGTTCTATGTTATTTCTAGAAGTCATGAACAAGGTAAATTTAAGTTCCCAATATTTTATTCATTATGTGAATAATGGAACAATAGAAAATATCCATTTTGACGAGGAAATTACTGTTGACCGAGCTGAATTTGTGTTCCCAATCTTTTGGGTATGTGAATTAGTGAACAAAAGAAAATATGTATTTTGACTAGAAAATTATTGTTGACTAAAACATGTCCATTGCCCTGTGTACAAAACATTAGCCCGTGATGGGCAAACATCATGGAACAATCTAAGTCTTGTGTGTCGTACGTTCATGCTACAAGATTCCGCTGTTTATGTTTGATATGTAAACAAAGACGCGTGTTCAGGCTGCCATGTTGTAATTAGCTGTATCACCTGTCTCGTGCCCATGCCTCGTTGATGATTGGTCAAAACTCACAGCTGCCAAAATGGATGTCTTGTGTCAGGGGTCAATTAGAAAAACATGGCAAGCAAACAATATTTGTTATTTTTTCTTATTATATATGATTTTTCAAGAATTTTGTTTACAGACGAAATATTTTTTTCTTTCGTTTTAATGACAATTGTTTATGTTCAATTATGTCGTAAACAGTCAGGAAGGAATTCAATTTCATGCAACATGTGCAAGGCAGGCATACACGGAAAACAGGTGGGGTTGCATGTTTCAAAGCGTCCCAAACCACACGTAATGAAGAAACAGTCACGTTCAAGAAATAACCTCACACTAATAATAGTCTTACTTTCGTTTTTTAACATCTGCCACAAGAATTCTATCATGTTAAGCATTGGACATTTCGACATGTTGTTTTTTCTCTCCATGAGTTCTTGTTTTGGCCCTCTAAAGCTACCACACAGCACCACAAAGTGGCTAAATCTAAGCTGAGGTTATTTTAGATGCCTTTGACTCATTGGGGCATTTCTTGTATTGAGTGTCGGGTTCTGAATCAAGGAATAAACAGAGAAGATTGTTGATGCGATCGATAGGTTGACAGAATGACATCACTGTCAACAGATGTCTTGGCTGAGGTCTTGGAGGTCAGGTTATTCTCTAAACAATAAAAAAACAACTTAGTACTCTGTTTAAATAATACTGTATCATTTTCTAGTTTAGATAATTATATTAATGTTGCACTTTTGTTAAATGGTGTTCCAAAGTCTCAAATCAAATGTAAATTGAACACTAACTACTCTCTTCTTTAAAGTAATATTGAAACAGAACCAAAGCATCATGGCTTTAATTTCTTCATTTTAATACAAAGAATTTCATATTCTCATTGTTATTCCACTCTAGTATGACATTCTGTAAATCTGCTCAATAACATTTGAAGTGGAGTTTATTTTTCATTTTGATCAGTTACCGTAATGCATATTGCAGTATGGCCTCTTACAATAAGATCACTGCTGCTTTAACTTTCTTCATGCTGAAGGCAACAAGAGATGCCCTAGAGAGCTGTGTATGTGCCTACTCCACTAGGGAGAGGGTTAAATAGTTAAATCTTATTTCATTGCTGACAAATACTTCTCAGAGGATTGTAAGTCCGGAGATTCCTCATAGATAATTTTAGTAGTTGTCCAGATACCTCTACGGCCAGGGTATCGCATAGCATCCCAGGGTATCGATAGGTATCACAAGGTTTCGCAAGGTATCGCAGGGTTTTATGAGTAAAATAGAGTGCGACGACGGCTGCAGACTGATCTCGAGCGTCATTTGATGCCCGGATGGTGCTTTCCAATGAATAAAAACTACATTATTATCTCCAAAAGAGCTGTCACAGCTTTCAATGGGACTCAATATCGGACAGCCCTGGTGGAAACTAATATCTTTTATAGGTAAGAAAGGGGGTCCAGACATGATACATACGAGATGAATGCAATTAAAAAGTGACTTATTGTTCGCAGGGGGAAATATGTCAAACCTTTTCTATGGAAGAACGCCACTCATAATATCAGCTGTAATTTTTTGTTGGATTAAGAAATTTTCTCCCTGACCTATAGGTCAATCTAACTAAGTTTGCATATAGGCAATTTTTTTTTCTTCTTTATCATTTCGGAAGCCATTCTTTCCATGTTGGGTATGAGAAGGGTTGTTGAACTTGATTGTCAACAGATGGTGTACTTGATACCAGCCCTCATTGGATGGGTACATTGCTCAAGTTACGGCTGTCATATTGTCGAGACCGTCAGATGACCGAAAAGTATTTGATGTCCTCCAGCATGCGGGAATAGCCACCAGGGATAAAATGATCACATATCTAGCTGAAGAGCAAACCTTTAGAAACTTTAAACATGGATAATATTTCTTATCCTTTTAAAGTTAAAGGTTTTTTACTACTACTGCGGTATTCAATGTGGTTATAGTTTGACTTTTTGTAGTGGAGATTTGCATATCAAATATTTACTTTGGGAGTAGAGATAGATTGAATCGTGGATCAAGTTGCTCTGAGAATATTGTAACATAAAGCAGATTCGTTATTAGAAATCCTGAAGATGTTACAATGTGTCTCAAGGTTGTGCAAAGAGAGAAAGTTTAAGATGGTGGATTTGCTAGGAAGGAATATACTGCAACTAGAAATATAGACCCATATTGGCATACATTGTAAGAAAATGAATTTGAGAATTTGGATTAAAGTTTAAGGAATACCAGCTAATTAAGTTAAATCAATAATTCTTAGTTTATTTTGTTTGTATTAGTGAACATAGGCAAAGCTAAGATTAAATTATTTAAGAATTGGAGGTAGGTGTAGGGGTTTAACCCTCTACATGCTTGAGGCAACCACAGATGCTCTAAAGAGCAGTGTAGGTGCCTAATCCAGCAGGGAGAGGGTTAAACAATCATTGTGGATTCTATGATTACGTGTTTATCCTTGGATTTTAATTCAGGTTTCATCATGGTGGTATTAAATATAGATGATAAAATGTGATATTGGCTCCGTGGGGTAGAACCCCAGTCGTGCCTATCATCTTATTATCATCTAAGATTTCACTGATCACCATGTCTATGGTCAGTCTCTCAGTCTTCTCATATCGATCATTTTCAAAATGGCCGCTGTGTCAGTGTCGGCCATCTTGACAGACTTAATACGCCATATTGTTTGTCGCGTCTCCTTGCTATGGAGACCTGTCTTAATGTTACATTGATTCACAGATATATTCACGGAACAGTCAGCCTGGAAAATATGGTCCATGTGGATTAAGCACATGTCATGGGATCTGTTTTCGGGAAATAGCCCGTGTGTCATGGATATAATTGGGTATTAACACACTTTTAGATTGTCATGGGGCCAATTTCACTAGATAATTGTAGATTCTCCTCCCCTCTATACTATAATCAGACCACTACAATATAACAGAAATACCTGGATGGAAAAAATTATTCTTTCATAATAATGTTGGTTTGCTTTTGGGCTTGATAAACTAAAATTGGGTTGCTTTTTTTTTTTCTTTTCTGGAAACCAGTTTTTTTCTCTCGAGGTTTATCATTATATGTAGAACATTCACTTCTACTTTCTGATAACTATTGAGGCCCGTTTCCTACTCAGTGAGATAAGCTGCACGCAGACCGAGGAACCCTGGCTTGTGTCTGTGCCAATGAATGATGAAGACCTGCTCGAGGAATGTGTAACAGATTCTCCGTATTAGTACGCCTCTGACGAGGAAATATCGCCAACTGTATCTCCCGCAGATAAAGTGTACGATTCCCACAATCCAAGCGATAACTGACGATGATATATTGAAAGATGAATTGTGAAAATAGAACTTATGAGCTGACCGTCGTAGATAACATCCATGTTTTTATTCTATTTTGGAATTGATGGGTACTGATTGTTAGCTAATTTGACATTTTGGAATGCTTTAGAAAAAAACAACGAGGCAGTTTGAATGATAGATAGGCATATACTCCAATTTTTCAGGATTTTATCTTTTTCATTAATTACATTTCTTTTATTTGTTATGTGCTCATAGCGATTACTTGCTTAACTTTCTATCTGCTTTAAGATCGTTATTGATATCCTTGTAATTTGTTAAAAATATTTTGATTACATTACCGAGGTCAAGGCTCATTAAGTATTTTAACCTTCTCACTACTGCGAGCATATCTATATACCCAAATAAAAACACATGCAAAATGGAACAATTCAGCAGGGAGAAGGTTAATATATTAGTTAAGTTTATTAGATATTGAGATAGATAATTGATACTTTATCCTGATTATATTTGAAATACAAAAACACACCCACATGTTCCTGTCTGAGGTAGTCAATTAAAGTCTTGTCACTTTAAATTCAAAGTATCGGCACTTTAAATTCATGTCCACCCCAAAAGCCCGCCAGAGTTCAAAGCTGGGCAGATTTAAGCAAGTATTATTTGAACAATGCATGGGCATGTCCCACTGTTCGGATGGGTTGTAAAGGTCACAGAGGTCATTTCCTCTTGCCTATTCACAGTAGACTTGGCTTGGAGATTTGTATTCATGAAATTCTGGATCAGAGGCTTTGTTCAACAGTGGGATGATAGCTGCATCTTCTTACAGAGGGAAACTATCGGATTTCGGGATCCATGTGGAGTTTCGGCAGTTTTAGCGTCATATATGCTTAATCCGACTGTTTTCCCGATAAGCCCTGGACACAAGGTTTAATTCACCAAGGACATGCCGGTGTAGTTATTGTTAATTATGCAGTAAATGAAAGAATAATAGCTTAAAATAAATACTAGTATTTAGAAAATGAGAAATATGGAAGAATATATGAAAAATGGAAGTTGATAAACGTATTTAGACTAAATATTTTTTATAATATGGCAGTTAACTTTTTGTAAAACTACCCGGCACCTGCTTACCTGGCATATCATGAGTAACATATAAATTAATATAGATTGTATACTGTCATTGATAATTTCATTTTTAGAAATCTATTCTTTATCAAAAGGTTGAAGGCAGTTTCTTTTTAAAATTTTGTTATCATTTACTTTTACAATTTTAATAAATGTAAAAATTGTTTTAAGAACTTTAAAAAAATCTCCATTGTCTTTGGGGACAAGGAAGAAATACGAAGCTAGTTTTAATTTTGTGTTACTTTGCTGGCAGGTTTTGATCACTGCAGGTAGCCTATAAATTCCCCAGTCTGTACCATTCATGCCTTTAGCTCTTTGAGCCTCAACAACATGCTGTCAAAACATGGGTCTTCGGTCTAGGTGGGCTGATACCACAGTCCATATGGAAGGAGGCTACACCTAGAGAAGTCTGTCTGGTCTTAAGACTACTTTCAGAGTTGCCGTCAATGCTATTCCATGTATTCCTAGAAATATGGCAAAGGCCTGTGGTGCCAATGTTCCTGTTTACCGTTAATTGAAAAAGATCTTTACAAAAGTTTATCCTTTGGGGTAACATAGATCTAATTATTTTTATGGCTGTTTGCATGAAAAGAAATATGCTGAAAGAAACATCAATAATATTTTAAAGAAGTAAAAATAATAGAATCAGGTGCTATTTTGGGATTATTTTGGTAAATGCGATATGAAGATGTGGCATTAAAAGTAACCTTTGCTGCCTAGACGTTGATACTTTGCTGCCAGAATGTTTCTGGAGAAGCTGTGAGCGCCGACTGTGAGATGTTTCTTTATGCTCTATGACACATGGGATTCTAATCCTGCTAATATTGAAACCCTGTCTTTGAATCATCCAATTCCAGTAATGATTCACTTAATTTCTTGGCCAAGAATTGATCTTTTTTCACCCCTTTCCTTTACTTCTATTCCTAAGCCATGCAAATTGTTTACACATGGTTACCGAGAAAATGTTTCCGTATAGAAAAAGTGATTGATTTCCAATATTTGTCATCAGTTTTTGGAAAGTATCATAGAATCTCTCTCAATAAGTTGTATTTGAATTGAGAATAATACTTTCCATACCACTGCTGATCAATATAGTGCATCATAGTGGTCATTGACTCTCGGACAGGCTGGGAAGAACATTCGTGGGAACAGTTGGGGGAACAGTCGGGGGAACAGTCGGGGAACATATCAGGGGTCTGGGAATGCAGTACAGTCTGAATGATCCCATTTGTAGCTCTTCAGCAGTAATGTTGAGAGGAACCTACTGTGTGCATGTAGGCGTGACGCATACCTACATGTCAATAGATGTACCAGCTTTCTACTATACGACCGTCTACCGGCTGTTCTAAACAGAGGAGGAATTGGTACCTTAGGCTTTCTTTACATTTACTTTGAAAATGTAGTCTTAAATTTCTTTCCGTGAAAATACTTGGGACAGTCTCATAATACAAATTGTTGTATTGTGTATGGGTGAAAGATTCCCACTGTGACATACAACAATTATTCTCTTATTCACAATACGATTACAAATTTCAGTATATGCACATTAGTTGTTTCAAAGACAAGCATATTTTATACCTTGAAATTTAGAATTGGGTTGTTTCACTCATATTATATTCTAACATGTCAAAAAGAGGTTTTCTGAAATTATTACATTTTAAAAATAAATTATCTGAATATCAAAATCAAAACCAAATTAACAAATATATATCAAGATTCTGGAGAATATAAGAAAATAATAGGATAACATAAAATAAGCTTGCATCTAAAGACTAAATAACGCCAAATATTATGTTAACAATCATGAGAAAAAAAAAGGATAAAATTTGGTTCCAAGTGATATTGATCATACTCTAATCCACTGGGAACTGAGGTAAGGATCAAATCCCTAATCATTATTCTGCACACACCTTGGTTCTAATATACTTGCCCTGGATATAATTATACACAGACAGGGTCACATAGGGCCACCTAGGGTCACATGGGGTCACCCAGAGCTGGCCCAGCAATCATGCTACTTGTGAACCCTGAAATCAACCCAGTTGCTCCGCTCATGATTCAACTAAGTAGTGATAGTGGACGTCAGAGTTAAGTACTGGATGAACGACTGAATGTTAAGTGCTGGATGAACTAATTAAGTTTAAGCACTGGATGACTAACTTAAGTGCTGAGTGAATGACTTACCAGTTAATTGCATTATATGATTGAAAGTTAATTAGTATGTACTGGGATGAATGACTTAAGGTTAAGTGTTCGGTGAATAATCCATATGAGTGAAGATTGTTAAAGTACTGGATGAATGAGTTAAGTGTTGGGTGAATGACATAGTTAATTGCTTAGTGAATGAGGTATCCTGGCAAGGTACCCTGGCAATCTATCCCACTATTGGCAGTACCCTGGCAAGTACCTAATATTTACTTTGAATCTACCCCACTGTAATACCCAGAACAGACTTTCTTGCTCGTAGGATCCTCCAGGGTTTCAGAGAATTTATGAGCAATAAATCTTTCTATTCCTGTTGCTGCAGTCATCCTCTGATATTGTTGGAAAGACTTGATAAAAATACTCATTACGTAAACTGGCGTGTTGATGTAATATGGCTTATTTCATCATGCAGAGTCCATATTATGTATTCTAGTCATGTTTGTTTGTTGTTCTACAGCAACTACGACCCTTATGCATAACTGTTGTGTCTTGTTTTCGTGGTAGGTTAGTGTGTGGTCCATTTTGAATATTTTTTCTGTCACAAAAAACAACAAGATGTAGAAGTGTTTTCCATGCCATTTGCACTGTTAATTGCCTGTCTCGCCATGCTCGGGTGTTGCTGAGGTCTATTTACTGACAAGTGGAAACACCTGATTATCTGCTGTACAGAGTTGACTACCAAGATCTATTCTCCACCACAGCAATACACCACCACACCACCACATCAATACACCACCACCACAGCAATACACCACCACTAATACTAACAGCACCACCACAGCAATACACCACCACCACCACTACTAACAGCACCACCACCACAGCACAGGACCACCACAGCAAGACACCACCACAACAATACATCACCACCACTACCACACCACCACCACAGCAATACACCATCACCACTACCAACAGCACCACCACAGCAATACACCACCTCAACAACAGGGTATTTATTCAGAAACACAACACACAGATCAATGGCAGAATCCATGTTTGTATTTATTTGGTGTTGTATCCAGCTGACCCCAGTGGTAAATGTTTTCACCCTGTGTGATCACAGTCACTAAATATCATGTGTCAACCTTTCCATCACATTCACTTTGTATTATGGTATTATGCATTAAACTGTTAAATAACCCACTTCCATCTGGCAGTAATATGTCTTTATTTAGGACTTCTATTGTTATCGATGTACTCCTGTATGTATGTTGATATGCTAGTTTCAGCACATATTACTGTGAGCGATGTTCTGTACTAGTTTATTGACATTTTTTTATCATCAACATAATCTTCTTTTTCATTCCATGAAGTATTTACCGAGATAATCTACGAAATAGGGGGGTCAATGCATTTCATGCCAAACTATTAATACCATTGAAGCTTCATTATGGAATGCATCTATAACATGAATTTGGTGAATCTCTGTAGGATGTTATCTAGAATTCCTTGTGATACTACTATTTTGACAAATTGTGTTTATGCAGATTATGTCAGGTTATTTGATAGTAACATGAGGTCTCTTTGCCCTTGGTAAAGACCTCACTGGAATACATTTTCACATGGAACATGCAGACTTGTTAGCATGGTTAGCTAAAATGTTATTCTAACTTAATTATGGACATTTTTATTATTTACTGGCTACTTTGGCTCATAATGAGTCAGCAGTGTAAGTAATCTAGCCAAGTAAAACCTGCACTGAACATTGACTTCATAATTAAATTATGAACACTTTACATTATTGTCATTTTCAATTATTTTTTTCTCTCGTATGTAGACAGCTACATGCATGTTATTCTTCGTAGACTTGTCTGTAGACCATTAAATCACAAATAACGGAATGATAAACATCTCAGAAAATGATTTACAAAATGTTGGAAATGCCTGAGAATGCCCATGATGACCTGGGGCACAGATATGATGTTTCCACCAGACCAACATTATATGAAACCAAACACACACAAATATGCTAATTATTTCAAACAATCCTACAGCTGCTATCCAAATGCTGCCATAAATTATTTTCTTTCATCCATCTTCATGCGCAACGTTTCAGCTTTAGGACACTCAGGTCTTGGTGACCTCCCAGACGCTTTTACAATCACAAAGTTCAGAACGTTATAAATACATGTTTTCAATGGTTCTCAGTCTATTATCTGGTTTCACCTGTTATTGGCTTTCTAAGAATATAACAAAATCTTTGCTACAGTTAAAACAGCAGTCGTAGTGATGATAGATAGGCAACCGTGGTTTTGGAGATATAATTGGGAAAAGAAATCTGTGTCTCTACTCTGAATTTATTTTGGCTCGAGTTTTAGGTAAAATTTTTAACTATGGTGATCAAGAATAGGTTTTGTGTATTTGTATACTGAGAATTTATCGGAGCCAGTGTTTTCATACAACTGTGAGTGTAGGAGTAAAAAGTAGTTTTATCGGTGGAAGTAACGAATTGACAGTTTCTGAAACAAAGCTGCCAAAACAGTAGCCTCATTGCGTAGTCAATGAACCATATAAAATCTACATCAGTAATATTATATACCACAAACATACTGTTTACTTAAATATTTATCATATTTTGATTATTATTTATCTTACTGAACCCATGTACTTTTTCCAAAACTATTGAAGGTCAGTGGTTATTGTCTATGACTACAAAACCAAAGGTTCTGGGTAGCCGCTAAGGGACCATAGCACTCTCTTAACAATGTATTAGCTATCAGCAAAGAGAGCGCTAATGGTGGCTAACAGAGCTTCGAGAAACGATACCCTGAGTTTTAATATTAACAGTATCTTGTAGTGTGGAATCATTCCTATTGCATGAGGGAGAACATTGAATGAGGGATTTCTTCATCATTTATGGGTCTTGCTAACCTAGGTTATACGGGTTCGTCCGGCAACGTTAGCTGCCTTACCATGTACTCATGAATGTATGAATACTGGCTGCCTTAAAACTAATGACAACACATACATTTCTATACTGTATTCATGAGGTTACCGTATTATCAACCTGTTCCATAGGTGGATAAGTTTGTCATTTCATTGGTATATTGACATTCCACCTGTATAAAGATTCATCCTATTTCACAGGTATTCTTATTATATCAATAGACGTTTGTTAGGAGAGATCAATATTTTGTAGCCAGATCATAATGGTGATAGTCACAACAAGGCTTGAATCGGATTCTGTGTTACACATTTTTAGCCACGATATTATGCTCTACGAAGATTTCATCTATATGTAGATGTAAAAAGTTGATATCTTTTTGTTGGAAGGGATTATATCCAAAGCCTATTTTATAGACATTCTTGGTGAGGTACGTCAAACCACTAGCTGGTAATTTACAATGCATGTACAGTGACATGCTTTGTTGGTTTTGGAAGCGATAGATCAGATAGCAGTGCCTAGCAAGGGAGGTCCTAACTTGGAAGGATGTGCATAGCATCGTTACAATATCCCATCTTGGTGAAGTCTAGCCATAGCATGCTTTGTTAAATTTCACAGTGTGAGATCCGACAGCTATAGAAAGGTGGAAAGACTTTCGTAAGATTATGCAATAAACAGCCAAAAAGGTATTAGCATGACAACTTATGTATGCCGTGTCGCTGTGAACAATGAGAGAAGAACGGTGCAACTGTTATCATTGGTTCAGTGGCAAGTCTTGCATATTGTTTTTGTGCTTGACTAAGCAAAAATTGTGTTGAAGTTTGCAAAATCTGCATTCCGTACATTCACCTGTTCACACTTTGTTAGTTCTACTTTTAGACATGAATGTTTTGCTGCAGTTATTAAACTTGATACCTCTGTTTTACCTAATATCTTTAGCAGCAAGCATTAGCAGCAAGCATTACCTGCAAGCATTACCAACAAGCATTAGCAGCAAGCATTACCAGCAAGCATTAGCAGCAAGCATTACCAGTAAGCATTACCAGCAAGCATTAGCAGCAAGCATTACCTGCAAGCATTACCAACAAGCATTACTAACATTTTACAAGCTTTTTGTACAAGCGTTACTTTCAAGATGACTATACATACTCCAATTTTGTCCTTTTAGTTTAGAACAAAGAATTCCTTGTTTTCTGAAAATGATTTGTGCGTGTAACATTAAATTTAATCGCACCATTTAAAAAACTCATAAAATACGTACGTTTTCAACAAAGATGAACGCCATTTGATACTGTGTGAATTATTACGCTATTTTACAGCCTGCGTTATGACAAAAGATGGGGGAAATTTACCTGAAAATAGTTTGGGGCACACAAGTTACTTCTGATGATGAACTTGGTGGCCTGTCTGGGGATGTAGGCTCCCTCTATGCAGAAAACAAAGGGAAGGCGATCCATGCAGGATACTACATGAATGCCACTAAAAGGAGAAAGTTGAAAGACGGTTTTGTGTCCCTGTAATGCCATGTTGTGAAGGTTGGTGAAAGGTCTCTGAATGATGTACAACCAAGAGCTGCACCTGCTTGTCTTCTATGACTCTCAGAGTTAATGTACACAGTTATGACTTAGGACTGATGTGACTATTGCTTCTTTCAATGTGGATGAGCCACTTCTAGTGGTATTGAAGAACAACACTGTTATAATAATTACACAGTGCTCCCTCGATATAATGCCCTTCGATGCACCGCGGATTCGGATTTAAAAAAATAGATATAAAAAATAAATAAAAAATAAAAAATAACGCGGGTGGCATGTCATGGACCCAAACTTCAGCATTA
>JAUTBZ010031115.1:0-24119 GCA_032361785.1 Lepetodrilus galriftensis
GATGTAGCACATAATTTATCTCTTAGTGATAATGGTAAGGTAGTAACTATCACAATAGATGGGCTATTACTGGAGAATAGTAACTATCGCATCATACTATCAGGTCAGCTTGATAGCCGTCGTACCGTGGGTTTGTTTAATTACGAAATTGTTTTCAGTACAGGAACTGCTACAGGACCGAATGTTGAAATTAACGATATTTCACCTAACATTGTTGAAGTAGATGGTGGTGAAATAGATATTGTTTTAAAACATGCAGAAGGTACGCCTAGTTTTACATTCTCTGGGCTTGAGGCAAGTATTTTAAGTCAGGAAGCGGTTGATACAGAGCTGACACGTTTTAAAGTAGCGGCTCCAGTCAATTATCCAGGACCTGCGAAACTTAAAGTTATTAATGGTAACGGTTCTATTGCATCAAAGTTGGGTGCAGTTCAGTATATTGATCCTTTGTTGGTTGAAAGTTTATCTCCTCAAAGTGGTTCGCTGTTTGGTGGAACAAAAGTGGTCATAAAAGGTAAAGGATTCCGTTTTGGGATGAATGAATTATCCATTTATTTTGGGAGTTATCCTGCAGATCAAGACAAGATCAAGGTGATTGACCCTGAAACCATTGAGGTCTTAACGCCAGGGGGAAGAATTGGTACGGTAGATGTAACCGTTAAATTAAATAATGGTCAGCAGGGTGTATTGCAACAAGCGTTTCGATATTTACAACCGATACAATCTGAAATAGCGACCAAAGGTCGATTGTACGATGCTACTCTTGATCCTAGTGCTAGTTATTTGATTGCAGCAATGGGCACAGAAGGTGTCACAATTTATGATGTTAATGCTTCAAATTATACAACCCGAGCAAATGACCCTCTTAATCTAGATGATCTACAGACACTGCTAGATGAAGATGGTGATAAAAAAGACGACAGAATTCTTACAACGATTAAATTGCCTAATGGTTATCTAGCGGTAGGGGTTGCACCTTTCTTTGAGAAGGGTGCAGACCGTTTATTTGTGACAGGTATAAAAATGTCAGGTGGAGAACCCACTGGCTCACGTCTATTTATTATTGGTTTTGATTCGATTGATATATCCAATTCAACCATTATTAATAGCCTAGAATTACCTTCTATTGCCGCAAAGGGTCTGCATGTACGGAATAATAAGGTCAGTATTGCAATGGGTGATGCTGGCTTGGGTATCGTGGATGCTTATCTGCATACTAAACTCTACCTAGTTAACCAGCTTGAAATGCCAGACAGCAAGCACCTACTGGATATAGCTCCTCTGGAAACCAGCCCAGGTCAACAAACTTTTTATGCGACTGTTGGTGGAGACTTTGATTATTCTGATAATAAACTACAGGAAATCGAACAAGTAGATGGTGGTGGTTTCTATATTGTGCAGATGAGTACAGAGTCAGGTCTTAAAGTAGTATCCAGTTTAGATATACCAGCAAGTCATGTGAAAATTTCTGGTCATTATGCTTTCCTTGCCGCAGGTGAGGGAGGAATGGTTATCGTTGATATTGCTGATCCATTGAATCCACAAATTATTTCTAGGGTAACAGGTGTTGGTTTTGTTCATGATGTCGATGTCAACGGTAACACAGCGTATCTGGCATTAGGTAATGCTGGTATTTTAACGGTTGATGTTAGTCATCCTGCTACACCACAGATACGCGAGGGTATGGATTCTAATGGAGGGCAATTCATAGATATTGTTGTAGCAAGTAACTATGCGGCCTATTCTGGTGGACTTTCTAGCAGTGGTAACATTATTCAGGTTATTCCTGATGTTATTCTAAAACTATTTCGTGTTGACCCGCAAAATCGTATCCTTGATCGAGATGTCGATGGTAATGTAGTGGTTACTGCTCGCTTTAATAAGGCAATAGACTTACATTCTGAAAATCTAAATTATTTCCATTTACAAGATACTAGTGGCAATGCACTACAAGCGACTGTAGTGATTAATAATAATGATGCCACATTGACTTTAGCACCTGATTCGATTGCAACCTTAGCTGTCGGTGATCCAATCAAATTATTGGTTGATGCAGGCGTTGCCTCGGTTAAACCATTGGCTCAAAATCAAAGTCCTCTGGTTTTATATACACTGGAGAATGCTCAAGAATTTGAGTTCCATTATCGTGGTGATAGAAATGATTCAATTAGTATAGAAGCAGTGGTTCCAAGACGTATAGAGCAAAATAAGACAACGTCTATCACGGTTTCTGTATTAGGTGCGCCTACCGACACTAGCCGACTCAGATTATTTATAGGCGAACAAACTGCAGTCATTGAGTCAGCAAGTACTAATGATGATAAAGAGGCAGTGGCTATTCTTCGGGCAACAACACCAACAATACCCAAACCTGGCTTGTATGATGTAACGGTAGAAATAGAAAAAGATGGTATCTGGCAGGCTACCCAGCTTCGAGGGGGATTGGTTGTTGATGCCCCCATTCGATTTGATGCACTCACACCTCTATGGGGACCTGTATCGGGTGGCACATCTGTTACCATTACTGGTGAAGGTTTTGAGCCAGGCAATACGGTTATTGAGGGTATAAGTGCCGTTGTTGGGTCTTTACCAGTAAGAGGAATAGAAATTTTATCCACGAAAAAAATACGCATTACCACACCTAAAGGTGTTCCTGGTCCTCACGATGTATTTGGAGAAGACCGCTACGGAAATAAAACAGAATTGGTGGGAAATAAAGGTTTCGGTTATGGCTTAAAACAAATTGCTAGAGTGAATCCTTCGTTGGTATTTCCTAGTGATATTTGGGTTGATAGAGAAACAGGGGTTGCCATTACCAATGGTGGCTATATGCATCAAAATTATGTACGTCGTGCAGGCGGTTTTCCTGATACTACTCGGGCGGCATCATTTGATATACAGGATCCAGAACAACTGTTATTGGTAGGTGGTGAGTCATCCTTACCATCAGGAGCAGAGGGACGAAAGGCTATTCTGACTCTAGCACAGGCTAGTGCATTATTATCACAGGAACGTGAATTAACCGATGAAGAACAGCGTATTGTTCAAAGAGCTAAAGCCTTTGAGTTTGCAACATCGCTAGACTCGATTCGTATTCAGCCTGTGATTGAAAAAGAAGAAGGGGTGGATAGGAAACGTCTCTATGTAGCGAGTGGTAATGGTGGTGTCGCACGTTTGAACTTAGATGAACAGAATGGCTTACAGTTTATTAATGAAGAGGTCATTAAAGAGGGTCTTCATACGGTTAATGTTATCAAGAAAGGTCATTCAGTTTTTGCCTCTACCTTAGAGCCAACTGGAGAAATTCCCAAAGGGTGTGGACCTCTTCTTAATTCTGGAAATAATATAGGTAGTTTATCACTGCTTGATTATTCAGTAGGACATGACCCTGTAATTATGGGTGATGTATTTAGAATGCAAGGAAGTGCGGTTCTTTCAATACATGATGGTTGGCTTTTTGCAGGTGGAGGATATTCTTCTGTTGGTTGGAATCCACCAAAATGTTCTTCCCCTATGTTTAAAGATTATACTGTGAGAGGGCCTGCAAGCTCAAAATCAAGCATATTAACCTTAGTTAATCTCTTTGATCCTACTCTAAAACGTCAATATAACTTTAATGGCAATATCCATGATTTACTGGTTTATGGTGACTACCTAGTCGCTGCTACAGGTAATCAGGGTATAGTTATCCTGCATAAGGATCGTCCCGAAACTAGGTACCGTTTTCCAATAGATACCCGCTTACAGGCATCTTCTGGTCGTGGTTTACGATTAAAAATGCTAGGCAGTACTTTATTTGTTGCTGCTGGTAGTGGTGTTGTGGTGTTGGATATGTCGAACCCACAGGATCCCGTGGTTATTTCTGCAGGTAATAATGAACATATTGAAGCAATTGATCTCTATAAAAACCGAATTATTGCAGGTGGTGGTAAATCAGGATTAAGAACGCTAGATTTACCAGCTTCACTCGTTTTATCTTCATCTGTTAAGCAGGGTGAATTATTATCATTGTCAGATATGGATAAATTGACCGTACGTTTCAATGAACCTGTAACTATGGCATCACTAGAACAAGTTGGTGCAGTTAGTTTATACAGTCAGAATATAGAAACGGGTAAATCAACGCCATTATCCGTTACTTTAGTAGCAACTGAAGTTTCAGGGGAGGGCGTTGAAGAGATTGAAATTCAGTTCCAGCGTACTGCAAATTCTCGTTTACATTTGACTATCTCAGAAGCAAAAAACCTACGCGGTACGGGTCTATGGGTACCATTTAACTTAGATTTCAAAATTACCGATGACTTTGCTTTACGTCCTGTTATTAGCGAAATCCAAAATGGACATTTCCATTTAGGTGCTCAAGATACAATTATGATTAAAGGAAGTAACTTCCGAGCAGGTGAACTTCAGGCCTTTATTAATCAGTACCCTTTGAGTGTTCAGGTCATTGATGAAAATACACTTGAGATTCCTGCTAATGCTTTGGATCTACTACCTATTTCTTCTGGACAGTTACATCTGCGTTTGAATGATCATGACTTAAAGTCTGACTGGTATGGTGCTTTTGTAGCCGCTGATGAGACTCCTCTGAATCAAGTTAAATATACAATAAATCCTGATTCAGGTGATAAAACGGGTGGTATTCTGATTGAAATAACAGCAGGTAAACCTGTGCTGCTCCCAGGTACTCGCGTTGTATTAAGGGCTAAACATAGTGATACTGAAATATATACGGGTAGAAGCCCATTTGATGAATCACTGGGTGAAGAAACGATACAACTAAAGGATGATGTTGTAACTCAAAGTAAGTTCCGTTTTGTATTGCCTGGTGTTATAGACCCAGATTTATATGATGTGTTCTTACGTATTCCATCTGGAGCAAACATACAAGAAGTTAAAGTTGGAAGCCTCTCTTATACTTTACCAACAGGTCTAGGTATTGATTTACCTAATTATCCACCGATGAAAATAGGGGGAATGCTAAATGAGGGTGATAATCTCTTTATAGGTGTTAAGGCGGGTTCAGCACCAAGCTATAGTAACCGTTTCCTTATGAAGGCTGGTCTGGAAATATATGATATTGCGCTATGGGAACGTCCAATTCGCTTGTCACAGTTACCGCTAGATCGTCCAGTTTATGGCGTGGACAAGCTAGATAATCTTGTTTTCCTTGCGAATGACAGTGCAGGATTGCAGGTAGTCGATGTCAATGATTTGAGAGGGCCATTAATAGTTTCATCCATTCCGTTACCTGCACATCGAGCAACAGATGTAGCTGCAAATCAGCAAAGAAAAGTATTGGCGGTGGCTGCTGCTAATGATTTAGGTACAGGTTATATTCGTTTCTTTGATTTATCCAAAGATGGTTTGGGTAGGAATTCACAGTACCAAACAATTAACTTTACCGATACATCTGCAAGTAGTGATGCATTATTGGGAGCACCTCAGGATATTCAGTGGGTAAATAATCAACTGTATGTCATGTTTAGCCGTGATGGACAATTATATCTAGCCGTGTTTAGTGAGTTTGGTGCAGACCCAGTCTATACCGTACATAAGCTTGATCGTGCGGTTATTTCAAACTATAGCTATGGTGAAACCTCCATGCATGTACAGCAAGGCTTGATCAGTGTTAGTGCAGGTGACCAGACCTTATTGATTGAAGGTAATACAAGCACAGGGTTTGAAACTGTTTACTGGCAAAATACAAAAGATGACAATGAACTTGTCAACTATGGTGGTACTGTACTGGAAGCAGAATCAGGTGGTGTACGGGTTAATGCAATGCCATATTTGGCTGTTAACTATGTTGAGCCATTGGCTGGAAGTACTGTTACCAAAAGTGAATCAATTAAGCTGTACTTTAATAACTTGATCAATACGAATACAGATCATCTGACGCAAGGAATACAGGTATTGGATGCAGCTGGAGAGGTATTACCTGATGTTACGATGGAAGGTATTAATACCTTGTACGGAGGCATTGTAGAAATCACCATTGCAGGTAATTACGCGGGAAGCTTATCAGTCAATGTAAGCCAAGCCTTGCTGGACATCTATGGTCATTCTTTGACTCAAGCATTGAGTGTTGATTATCAACGAAAGAGTGGTGTACGTCCTTCTATCAATAGTGTTGGGCGTATGACAGGTAGTGATGTAGGCTCACATTATTTCCATGCTGATGGTACGGAGATAGCTTTCATCTCTGGTAATAATTTTGGTGTAGCCAAAGAACAAATTGTGGTTTGGTTGGGTGAAACACGCGTGGGCGATACTGATATTCTCGAAGTGACAGATACCTCGATCAGATTGAATGTTCCTGATCTAGGTTTTGGTTCTGAAACACTTTCTTTGCCCTTGAAAGTACAGCGTATTGATCAAGATCTTTCTTATATTAGTTATGGTGCTATTACTATCTTGCCACAGGTTGAAATTGATTCAATCAATCCACACACAGGACCGCCACAAGGTGGTAATAGAATTAGCCTTTACGGTAGGGGCTTTAACCATCAAAATATTGTTCGTTTTGCAGGGGCAGTTGCTGGTAACTTACGTGTATTGAGTGCCAATCATATAGAGGTGCAAGTGCCTGCAGGTAGTTTTGGTACCGCAACTTTGACTGTTAAAAGTACTTTGTTCCCTGATGAAATTAGTACGTCACCTGTAGATTATTTCTACACAGGTAACAGTACCGGAACTACTAATTTACCATCAGACAAACCTAGCCCTGTTTCTGCTATTGGTCTTAAAGGTCAACTATTGTACGCAGTAACAGGGGGCAGTTTTGATATGCTGGATGAACAAGGTAATGTGATTAAACGCCTCAGTAGTTCGGTAGCACGTTTGATTCTGGCAGATATATCAGACCCTGTGAACCCCGTATTATTGACTAAAGAGTTTGCAGGAGAAGAAAAAGATTATCACTTTGCTGTAAGTGGGGGGGTGTCACCTAGTGGATTTACTGATCTTGTTGTAACAGAAGAAGACCTATTTATTGTGGGTGGAAATAAACTTTATCACTTTGATATTACTCTCCCATCGGATCCTTTATTACTTAATACCATTACGCTACAAGGAAGTAATACAAAAGCATTATCCTATGAAGATAAGGTGCTTTATCTTGCAACGGATAATGGCATTGAAATATATCAACATACAGCCAATGATCAGTTACGTTCCATTGACAATATCAATATAAATACTCTGGGAGGAATCCCGAGTCAGTTATTGATACAGGATAGTAGCTTATGGGTTGCCTTGACGGATAGTCGCGAGATAGTGGAGCTTGAATTATTAAGTGGGCAGTACCAGCAAGTACGTCGTTTCAGCACGGTTGACAAAGCAGGAAATACTTTTGTACCCGCCGATATATTGTTGGTAGAAGACAAGCTAATGGTATCTAGTGGGTCACAGGCAACTGTTCAGCTTTATTCATTGGATAGTGATACGAGTGCAACAGCGGTTGCTGACTTGAAACTGACTTATCTTGTTAACGGTGGAGACTTGTTTGCAGGAAAAATGATTCTTAAAGGGCAGGTTCTCTATATTGCATCAGGTCAGGGAGATATCCAGCTATTTAATATTAGTGCATGGTTGGATAACCGCATACTTGATGATACACCACTACTCAATTACTTCGGTTTAACGGGTAATGTTGGTGCATTAGTATTCTCACCTGAGGCATTCTATGTAGGTACGACATTTGCCTATGAACATGGAAAACCTGTAGAGAATCCATTTAGTAGTGATTCAGCGGCAAATCATCTGGGTGGTGCTTTAAATACTATTCTTAATACCGATTTAATAATTGTGGATCAAACTCCTGCTGTTTCTGGTAAGTTATCCGTTGATATGGCGGTTGAGATTGAACTTAATCGAATTATTGATCATGTGCAGATTCAACAGCAGGGCAGTACACTCATTGAATTAACACTTGATGGCGTGCCTGTTAGTGGTTTTGTTTCACAACAAGTCAATAATTCTGGCTCAAAGCTTATTTTCCGCCCTGCGGTATCACTTGAAGCAGGTAAGCAGTATCAGCTTAGAGTCTCAGGTGCTATTCAAGACTTACATGGGAAACTACTTGGTAATGATTATTCATTCCACTTTATAGCGGTTGATAATCAACAGCCTGTTATTAGTAGCATTGAACCATTACAAGGAAGTTGGAGAGGTGGTGATGTTATTACTATTTCAGGTAGTGGATTTGGCTTTACTACACAAATAAATATAGCAGGGTTGACAATAGCCGCTAGTAATATCCTGAGCATTACAGATGAACAAATACGCTTCCAGTTACCCGGTTTATTAAACTCACCCACTGATAACCGTCTGGTTGGAATCAGCTTGAGTAATGGTGAACTGTCAGATTTTCAGGCTGCTGCATTTACCTATATTGGAGATCCTTCTATTGATGCTGTTGGTTCCTATAAGCGTAATACAGGTGTCTTTAATGCAACTGATAAACACTTCTTGTTTAATGCAGGTGAAACGATTGCAATCAAAGGTCGCGGAATTGAAGATGCAACACATATCCGTATTAATGGAAAGCCAGTCACTGATGTGCGTATTGAGTCATACCATACACTGAGCTTTCCTGTTCCAGATGATACTCTGGGAGTATTGTTATTAGAAGTTAGTAATGGTGACTTTGGCTTAGATACATTCCGTGATGAGTCATTGACTGTAGAGTTGAATTCAAGCAAACAGTTAACGGAAGTCGATCATTATAAACGAGATAATGATTTATTATTGATTGCACGTAATCAGGAGTTCCGTTTATTTGGTCTACGTGATAGTAATCAACCAGAACTCTTGTCAGCCCAAGCCGCATCTGGACAAATTCATGATATTGCAATCAAAGGTGGAAATATTGCGTTTATCTCAGGTGACAGAAATAACATAGAGTTATTTGATATTACTAATATCTACGCTCCAGAGCATTTAAATACAATTAGTAACCCTAGGCAGATCAACTACCAGCAGATTGAATTATCCAGTGATACCTTATTTGTTCAAGCGGGTGATACCTTGTATTACGGACATATACGAGCAAACGAGCTAGCTAGTATCCAGTTACGAGAGAACACTGACCCTGAGTTGATTGATTGGAAACTCTTAGGTGATACCGTTTATTTATTATTTGCTGATCGTTTAGAACTCAGAAGTGTAGATCAGCCATCACGAGTCATATCAACGTATAGTCATGGTTTGAGTGGTGTAACAACACTTGAATTAAATGCGGGTAGGGCGGTGATTAGTACGAATCAAAATCACCAGTTATTGGATCTAACTCGTTTGTTAAGTAATCAAGGTGACCCACTTATTGGTCAGTTATCTGATTTTTCAGGTTCTGTTTCTTTCAATGGTGAACTACTGGCATTTGCTACTTCTGGCAAGTTGGCACTATATGCACTTGACTTAAATGAACAGAATAATCAAGTGCTGGATGCTACTTTGTTAACCACCGTACGTACTTCACATGCCCAAACATTTAATGATCTTCGATTTACTGGTAATACACTGGAGTGGTCAAATGGTCAAAATTATCATAATACGAGGGTCACAATCCCTAATGTATGGTCTCTCTACCCACAGAAACTAGCATCTGCAGATGATACCGTACGAGTTCAGTTTGCAGGTGATACTCGTGCATGGCGCTTATCATCGGTTGATTTGATAGAAGAATCTAGTGGGCAGGTCGTTACTGGCAACAGTCAGATACAGGGTTCATCTTTTGTATTTACCCCGACTGGTGATAATTATCAGTTAGGTGAGACTTACCGTATTGCATTGAACCAGCAGCCCCTTAACATTATTGATGGTGTGCCGATAAAAGTTGATCTACCTTGGCATATTACGACTGAATCATTATTTGGAGTATCGCCTATTCGCTTAGATAGTATTACTCCTGCAACGGTGTTGGCATCACAATCTTATGACTTTGTCATTCAAGGTCAGCAGTTAGCCTTGGTTGAAGAAATTCAGTTGGGCAACCTTACACTGACACCTGATCAGTTTGAGTTGTCAGCAGATGCCAAGTCCATTCGTTTTAGTACAAGCTTCGCAGACCCAAGTTTATTATCTTTACAAGCACGCCAAAACCAACAACAAACAGTTATGTCAGCAGCGCTTTCTATTGTTGCACCCATAACAATAGATACAGTAGCATCAGATAATACGCTAGGTTCATCTGTCGTTAGTGACACTGGTGGTGATACTATCACCATCACTGCACAAGGCTTGTCAGCGGGTATTGATGTACATTTCTTTGCCGCGAATCAAGGTATTCAGGTAAATAATAGTAATAAGGTTGAGTATGAACTTAGTGGAGACCAACTTCATTTTGTTACACCTGCCAGTATTGTTGGACAAGCTTATCAGGTCGTATTGGTTCGTACACTGACTGGAGAAGAAATAGTTTCCAGTACAACACAATTACTAAATGCAGTTGATGATACTGCTGCAGTCATTAAGGTAATTAGTCCTTTAGGGCTAAATCAGCCTCTAGTATTAGAAGGCTCAGAGCCTATTCAAGCCACAGGATTCACGGTAATTAAAACATTCCGTGATTATGAGCATAGTGGTGAAACAGAGGATATAAGCCAACGCTTTGCTGCATTGGAGGTGTTTACTAATCGTATTAGGCTTATTTTGAAATCGGGTGCTAGCCTTGAAAATAATGCGGAGTACCAAGTTAGCATTACTGGTCTACAGGATCAAAATGGTAATACTGTACTGGATAATAATGTTGTAACAGGAGGTGTATATACTGCTACTTATCAAGCTAGTGATCTATTGGCTCCTGAGTACAATAGTATTCAACTGGCTCATGAAGGTCTTGATATTAGTGTAGCAACTCAGTTTAAACGAGGTAGTACTTATAACTTAAAGGTCACAGCAAGGGATAACTTTGTAGCGAGTGATAAGTTAAAGTTTAGCTATCGTTTATCTACCGATGGTGGTCAAACTTATCGCACTAATTGGATACCGTTTAAGAAAATACTTCCTGCAGGGGGCATTAGTATTGACTTGAATATTGAGGAAGATTTTCAAAATATTACTATTTTAGTTCGAGTCAGTGATGGTCTCAATCAAGTAGAACGTAGCTTTAATGCTAGTGTAATTAACCCTAATATTTCTTTGTCAACCGTTGTGGATAAACCTGGCTTTTTGACTAATCCTGAAGTGCCAGAAGAACTAGCTAAGGTACGCTTGATATTTAATATAGTGGGTGACTTGGATCTCATTAAAACGACACAAATCAAGGTACTTGACGGGGCATGGCAGAATGCAAGCTATGATGCCACACTGAAACAGGTTGAGCTTGAATTAGTTAATCCACGTTTAGCAGATGTATCTGACTCAGCTATTCCAGTTTCTTTACGTATAGGTTATGGCTCTTTACAACAAAGTTATCTTCGTTTTGATCGTAACTATACATTACACCCAGATAGTACGCCTCCAACTCTGGAAATAGTAACACCACAAAATGGTGATTATGTTGCACGGGGTAGCAGGTTAGATGTGTTATTACGTAGCTTTGACTACTTTGGTGTTGATTTTGTTGAATTATGTTTGAATAGCCAAACAGTGAACCCATTTGATGATAATAGTGCTTGTCAGCGTCTTACAGATCCTTCTCACTTTAGTTTTGATGTACCTGCGGCACAAGATGCACCAGATCAGGTAATACATGCAAGAGTGACAGACCTTAATGGGCTACAAAGTACGGTAAGTACCGTTACCGTTCACCCTTATGATGCACAAGATGTGATTCCAGACTTATCTATTCTTAGCCCTAAAAATGGAGAACACTTCCAAGCAGGGGAGACGGTTACCCTACGTTTACGTATGCAAAAGTTGCTAGAGGCGACGGTCTATTTTGATATTGATGCTAACGCCACTCATCCTCAGAACCCAGCACCTGTTGTTGTTAATCGTACCGTAGACGATGCGGAAGTCACTGATATTAATCTGACTTTACCAGTAGTTACGGAGAACACAGTGGTGGTCGTTCGTGTAGAGGCTCAATCCGCTGGCACAACCCTGAAAGCACAACACTACCTGAATGTAGCTGTTGATAATGGTATCAGTGAGGATGTTCCACTTATTCTACTGCCAGACACCGATATACTGGGTGGAACTGAATTATGGATTGATGCTAAAAAGCCTCAAGAAATGTCTGACTTTGATATTACATCAAATATTACAGTGACTGATCCTTTCGATACTGGTATCACCCATAGCTATGCAATGAATGACAAGCGTCATCAGGTATTGACTCTTGAAAATGTAGATTCGCAGGTTAAAGAGAGTATTCAGGTTCTAGCTACTCTGAAGGATCGTTCTTCTAATGAGAAAACAAAAACAAGAAGTTTGAAAAAAGTCCCGTATCTAGGCTCTGTGAAAATACAAGATTATCAGGTGGATGATAGTCGTTATGAAATCTCTAGATTGGTTGCAATTCCAGGTATGGACGACTCAGTTTACTGGGTTGAAAATCACCAGATAGATGGTTACAGAATTAGAAACACACAAGGTATATTTGATACACAAAGTACGGGAACAATTCGTCATTTAAGTTATACAGGGGCTGGTTTGCTAGCACAGGTACGAATCAATGGTGAAGATTGGTTACGCTATTGGCCTTTGCAATCAGGTGTATTGTCAGGTTCTACTGTAGTTGAGAAACGAATATTTGGTGATGTGCTTGGTGGTACGGGCAATACCCTATTTATAGCCCATGGTCGTTTGATCAGTGCTTATTATTACAACAGTGGACAACTACTTCCTATAGCAGGACATGCACTATCATCTGACATTGTACAGACACAAGTAGATAGTGAGCGCTTGGTCGTACTAACAGATAGTGGCTTATCACTCATTACGATGGGTGAAGGAGAACTTCCATCGCTACAAGAGATGCCTATTGTATTTACAACAATGCCAACAGCATTACAAGGCTTTAACTTATCTGCAGATTCACTCTATGTGTGGAATACAGAGCAAACTAGTCATTACCAATTAGTATCTGCCGATAATGGTATATCAGCGGAACAACAAAAAAATCTGGCTGTAGAAAATAAACCAGAGGCTAGTGTACGTGATGGAGAACTACTCTGGATAGCAATGCAGGCTGATGGTGGTTCCAGATATTGGCAGGTGTGGCAACAAGATAAATTGCTAGGTTCTATCAGTGATGAAATATCAGAGTTACTTGTTATCGCAGGTAAAATTTACTTCCTTAACAAGGATGTTCAGGGAGACCATATTAATGTTTACCCAGTAAATACTGTAGATGGGGTAGCGACAACCTCAGCAAATGTGACCACCTTACCATTTGGTTTATTGGTAACGGCAACTACTAGTGATGATGCACTTGGTATTCAGGATATCTATTTTACCGATACCAATAATCTACTATTATCAATGAAACAGTTAAATAGTTCAGTTAGTGCCAATAGTCGCTGGTTTATTCCATACCGTGCCTTGGGTCATGGTCTTAAGATGCAGTTACGTGATCATGCTACTAATAGTGTTGATGGTGGCGTTAGTGATGAAATAGTTTTGAGTGATGCCTATGTGTTATCAGATGGCATACAAAACTCTTGGCCACAAGATTTATATTCTGTTGTATCCGCTTCGCGTATTCCCGTCCATCTATCTTTTGCTGCAGAGAATACACCAGGAAGTACCGATCTAACCGTTAATGAACAAGTTATGAAGCCAGTACAAACGGTGTCAGGACATGCTTATTATTGGTTGAATGTAAAACAAAACGGAGATACTCAGTATGACACCCATATTGGTAGCAATACTCAGACAACAACCCTAAGTGGGATTGAGAATAGCTCAGTGGCATCTATTGTTATCGAAGGGATACAAAATAACCAGCTGGTAGCAGAAGGTGATACTGTTGCAATCAATTATCAGGTTGATATAAGTGAAGGGCACATCTTTAAGTATGCAGTATTAAGCCTGAATGATATTAATGGTAATCAAATTCTCGAAACATTGACTCAGTCAAGTCAGGGAACTTGGAGTATTCGTCTGCCAGTGGTTCAACAACAACAAGTCTATAAACTTAATATTAGGGCTTATAGTGATGATACTTACGCTTATAATGATGAAGAACTAAACTTACGTGTCTCGCCCCGCTTAACTCAGTCAACATTACAGCTTACAGGTCTAGCAGACCAAATATATGCTGCTTCCAATATGCATTTAGCTGTGGTGGCTACAACTAGTGGAGCACCAGTAGCTATTCAGGTACTTGATCAAAGTAATAGTTTACTGTTTGCGGGTAGTGACCAAATAGATTTTATTTTGCCATCCAATGTTACGGCAATAACTGTTATCGCTACTTACAGTGATGGATTGGGTAATACTCAGCAACAACAGTGGCAAGCGGAGGTTATCAATCCATTTAGTTTGCAACCTGCAATACAAACGCTTCCATTTGATGTGTTCTTGCCTGATGTGGGTGATTATTGGTATACACAGGGTCGTACCTTGTCAAATGCCGCAGGTAAACAAGTTGAACTGGATGGCGATATTACTGCTGTAGCCCATGCCCAGCAATACCTGTTAACTGCAGTTAGAGGTTTTGGTCTGTACTTATTGGATACAAAGGATAATTTCCGCAAGGTTGGACATATTCCAGAGCCATTTGTTGTTGATCATATGGCAACAACTACTCAGCGAGTAATGACAGCGACAGGTAAACAGTTAGAGTTGTTGAGTACACGTGGTACCGAACTCACTATGATTAAATCCATCCAGATGGAAGATACAGTTATTGGGATAAGGGCTTATGGAAGTCATTTCCTTGTATTGACTGATAAACAGCTATTATTGATAGATGGTAGTGGTACGATTAAAAAGCAAATCACTACTCAGAGTAGGTTTACTGCTCTGACAGTTCAAAATGAAGATATATTTATAAGTGAGGTCTCTGGTAATTTGTGGAGGCTGGATGCGAGTTTGAGTGGCAATAGTATGGCATTGAATATCAATGCTGACAGATTGCTGGCTTTAACGGGACGTTTACTTGCTCTAGATTCACAAGGAACCATCAAAGTTATTGAGACTACGAGCAAGCAATATACGCAAGTGGTGGCTGAGTGGTCGATCAATGTGGGTAATAATACATCTAAGGCTATGGTTTCAGGTGGCCGACTATGGTTGGGTGGAGAAGCTGGACATATTTTTTCTCTCAGAGGTGGTGATACATTCACAACACTCTACGATGCACAACAGCGCGGTGATAGTATAAAAGGAAATATCCTTGATATTGATTTATCAGGTGGTCAATTGATAACGGCATCTGATAACTTTGGTGCATGGATATTAACTGAAACTAATGCATCATCTAACTCACAAAATAGTATAGCTTGGTTACAACAGAATTATCCTCAACAAGCTTTTTCTGACAGAGTTTCACGAGTAGCCAGCAGTGAGCAGTATTTCTTTGTAATACGTCCAGATAGTCAACGTATTGAAGCTTTAAATAAAAATACATTAGCTGCAACAACGATCTTAGAACAGGTTAGTGCATCAGATATAGCAATAGCAGGACAGCATCTTGCTATTGCTGTTGGCGGAACTCTGCAATTAGTTGATACTAGTAATTTTGAGAAAAAACAAAATATAGTTGTTAGTAATGAATTGATTACTGATATTGTTGCTTATGGTGATCAAGTGGTTGCATTGACTGATGCAGGACATATTTTCTTGGTGAAAACAACTGTTGGAAGTCAGTCCATAACAGAGCTAAGCACCTTCACGGGAATAGGTATTAGCCAGATCAGTATGGACAGTGACTATCTATTCTATCTAGCTGCAGGTGAAATAAAACGCCTGAGCTTACAAGATTATACTAGTACGGTGTTGAATGTATCTGCAACCCCTACAATGATTAGTCTACAACAAGGTTCTTTGTGGGTTGTTACGCAAGGCAATGGTTACACCTTGTCGGTTTATAACCCCTATACATTACAGGCTTTGACTAATACACAAAATCTGGTATTAAATGATCAACCAACAGCAATAAGTGTTGATGGTAATCGTATCGCTATTGCTTCTGGATCAAGTAATATACAGTTGATGCAGTTACCTTATTCTGCACTAAGTGCTTCTCCTGCTGTGTTTACGCCAGTCTCTGGAAAACACTATGAACTGAACCAGCCCTTGCAAGTTGATCTTGATAATAGTGGTGTTCAGTCAGTTCGATTTATGATTAATGATGCTGTCGTTGCTACTTTGAATCAAGCACCATTTGATCCATCACTTATTATTCCTCCAGAATTACCGAATGGTCAGGATTTTGAACTAAAGGTTCAGCTTGAACATGAAAGTGGGGCTATTTATGAATCACTAGTACATAAACAATACCTTCGTTCTTCTGATAGTGTGAGCAATAGCTTTGAAGTGGTGGTTGATGTCCCTGAACATAGCTGGTTACCATCTGCTTTGGAAGTTAAAGCACATGTGGTGGGTAGTGACCAACCAATGGAAATTGTAGAGTTTCTGATAGCTGCCTCTGAGACTGCCCCTTGGGAACGTGTAAGTTTTCATTATGGCCCTGTGTATACTATTAGTTTGAATCTTGATCAGACCTACAGTGGATATTACATAAAAGCACGCGGTGTTGATGTCTTTGGTAATATTGCTGAATCTTCCCCTATTAAATTTTATAGGCATCAGGATTTGATAGCACCTCAGGCTACCATTACCTTACAAGGTGATGCATTGTATGAAGGAGAACAAAAAGTAGTTGCAGGATATGCTTACCAATTGACAGCAGAACTAACTGATAATGCCAGTGATTTAGCGCGTGCAACTTTGACGCGAAATGGAAAAGTAGTTGCAGTTTCCTTTAAAACGGGAATCCTAACTTATGAGCACCTTTTTCCTACAGCAGGTACTTATCAATATCAATTACTTTTGAGCGATCGTGCTGGCAATCAGACTACAGTTGATTATGATGTAATTGTTGTGGCTGATGAATTTCCTAGTATTAATACTATTGATGCTCCTGATAGTATAAGAGAGCAAAGCCAGTTTAATATCACTTTGAGTGCTAGTGATGATGTTAGTATTTCATCAATTGATTTTGAATGGAATGGTTTCACTCAACATCATGACTTTACTAATCAGTTAGTACTTAATAATCATCAATTTACTCTAGTAGATCAAAGGACGGAGCGTGTAACGACAACCTTGAGCCAGCAGTTGACTATTAAAGTCACTGATAATCGAGGGCAAGAAACGATACGTACCCGAGGTATTAGCGTGGTTAAGGATAATGCACCTGATATCAGTCAGCTAAATATAGTGGTTCCCGAGCAAGGCTTCTATGGAGGATCTACAACTATCCGTTTGGAGAATATTTCTGCAGTAGATGATGCAGAAACAGGCTTGACACTTAAAATTATTGAAAAGTTGGCAGGGGAAGATCGTGAGTTGGTAAGCTTTAGCAGATGGCAGAATAACAGCTTGAGCCATACCTTACGCATCCCTACACAACCACTAGCCAATGATGAATATATTATAGAGGTATTGGCAATAGATGGATTGGGGCAACAAACAAGTAGTGGAAATTTGACTATTCCAATAACACAAGCTCCTAATCAAATTCGTTTTATTCCACAAAATAATGATAATAATGCTACTTCTATTAAAGTTGGGGATTCCCCAAATTATATAGTAGAAGTTTTAGATGCTTCTGGGCGTGTAGTCAATAATCAACAGGTTAATTGGTACTTGCGTGATACAGTCAGTGGCTATAGTTATTATCAAGGTGAAAGCCGTACGGATAATACGGGTTATGCGAGTAAAGTGATTGATACCAGCCATACCGCAAGGCTTTACCAGTTACGAGCTGAGCTTGCAGACTTTCCACAGGTTACCCATGCAGAGATGGATATCACTCTTCTGGCAGGTTCTGTTGCTCGCCTAATCTTTGCAAAAATTGATCCTGTTGAAGTTAATAGTAACTTGAGTGTTACAGTAATATCCCAAGACAGTCAAAATAATAATATTAGCACTGATAACAACAGTCTTTTTCATATCGTGCTACCACAAGGATTTAGTTTTGTAGTTGCTGAAAACTTACAGGTCAGCAATACCTTACTAGATGGACAATTGGTTGAACGCGCTGAAATAAAACTTACGGCTGGTCAAGCTACATTCCAGATACAAACCGTAGCGACTGCTACAAACTACGTATTGAATACTCAAATACCTACTGGGGTTCAGGCTTATTATAATCAAAATGGGCAAGGTCATTTGGTAGCGGGAGAACAGTTACCTGTTGAATTATTGGCAGCTGCTCCTGCTCGTGTTGTATTACTTGATCCACAAGGTCAAACTCAAGCTACTAATGATGTACTGACAGCTGAGAAACAAGGAGCCAATATTCAGTTAGTACTTCTAGATAGCTTTGGCAATCAAGTTAAGCAACAAAATGGAGCAGATGCTAATCATGACTTTACCTTGGCAGTGACTGGTTCTGCTGTTATCAATGAACAGACTTCTAGTACAGTAGTTGGTTTACTTCAAGGTAAGTCTGATGTAGTAATCAAAAATAATAGCTTTGAACAGATACAACTAAGTATAGCTGCTGTTCCTGAAGCATTAAGTGATATTGATTACAGTTCTGTATTTAATATCCAATTTAACCAGCAGCCCCCAGAAATTATTAATATACGTGCAGATGCTGGTTTTACCCGGAATATTAAGGCTTATTTTGATTATGATGAGGCGGTAAATGAAACTGCTGATGGTACAGCTGTTGTTATCTTGGATGATGGGGTAGAACTATTAGGTAATGTTGTGCTCGATGGCACAGAAAGAGTGATATTTAATCCAGATAATGCCTTTGACCTTAATCATTGTTACGAATACAGCACCGCTATTTCAACTTTACATGGTGTTGTACGTAATGATGCGGTCAAACTACAGTTAGATACTTTCTGTACTCCGCAAGTGATCATTGAAATGGATAACCCAGTACAGGTACTTGAGGGTAGTATTAAAAGGTTAAATATTCGTGCAGCTAATGATATTAATGTTAATGATATTGATGCTGGAAATGTGCTAATTGCGGGTGAGGAGCAAAACTTCTTTTGGAATACCCAACAGCAGAATATTTCAGTTCCTCAATACTCAACACGTGTGAACAATACAGTTCATGACGGTGATGAACTTATTCTTGAAGTGCAAGGTAGCTTAAATAGTAAGCCACTACAGTTAGCTAATAAAATCAAATTACAGATTTTCCAACCTGATGAAGATTTTGATAATGATGGGTTAAGTAATGAATTCGAGTTAGCTGATTCAGGTTTGAACCCGTCACTTGTAGATTCGAATAATAATGGCATACATGATAATGATGAAGATTTTGATGGAGATGGACTTAATAACCTTGCTGAATTAGAAGCGGGAACATCGATAAGGACTTTTGATACAGATGGTGATGGCTTATCCGATGGTAATGAAGTTAATACGCATAATACTGACCCTCTTATTCAAGATACAGATGGTGATGGCTTGAATGATGGTACCGAAGTCAGTCGTATACCTTCTACAGACCCGTTGAAAGTTGATACTGATGATGATGGAATCAATGACAAAATCGAGATTGATAATTACCTTGATCCAGTTGATTCAACCGATGCAGGACTAGACAAAGATAATGATGGACTAAGTAACTTACAAGAAGCGTTGTTAGGTACGTTCATTCGCGACTCTGATACGGATAATGATGGTTTAAGTGATGGTGTTGAAGTAAATGATAAAGGTAGTAATCCATTTAAAGTCGATACCGATGATGATGGACTGAGTGATAGCGAAGATTCGGAACCTACTGTAGCGGATTACGAAGCTCCTCAGGTTTCTCTATCCTCTCCATTGATTGGTGATACTTTGTTAAAAGGTCAGCCTCTTAAGGTGGAGACAAATATTGTTGATAATGGTCGTGTAACACAAGTTGAATTATTGGTAAATGGTAGTTCAATTGAGTCAAAAACAGAGGCACCATTTAACTTTGAATTTATATTACCCAACAATGCAGATCAGATAAGTCTTGAGGTGTTGGCAACAGATACCAATAATAACGAAGGATCAAGTAATACCCAGCGGTTTGTCCTTATTGATGATCCATTAACGACAGTAATAGGTCGGGTAGTGAATGCCGCTCAACAGCCTGTTGATGGAGCCAGTGTTTCTGTACTGGGATTAACTGCTCATGTGCAGGCGGATGGTACATTTGTAATAACTCAAGTGCCTGTTGCTCTTGGGAAAATTATAGTTTCAGCAAGTGGTTTAGTGGGTAGCCAAACTGTAACATCATTTGGACAAGCCATTAATCCAGTATGGTCTGGTACTACTAATGTTGGGGATATTGTTCTAACAAAGAGCATTGTTAGGGTCGGTTATTTTGATACAACAATAAATTCGCATCAGACCAGTGGAAAAGAATATCAAAAATTAATAATTGAAAAGGCTGGCTACGAAGCTGTAAATGTTAACTCCTTGTCTAGTTTCGATTTCTCTACGTTAGATATGTTGATGATAAATATATCAACGGGTGATACATGGGCTACTGCTGATTACTATGCTAGCTATCGACAGCGGGTGTTTGATTACACCTCTGGGGGTGGAACATTAATTCTCCATGAAGAACAACCTAGAGTGTGGGATGTAACTAAGCAAAATATTCCAGGAACTCCTCTCTCATTTATAAACTATGGATTGGTTAATTCAGAAAATAATCCGATAGATCGTTGGTCAATAATTGGAGATGGTTCGGCTGGAAAGATTGATCAGAATCCATTAGTTCAGGCAAATCCTGTTGAAGGGTATATAGACCTTGATGACATGGCTCAAAGTGTTACCCCGTTATTGTTTATTGGTGAGCGTTATAAAAATAAAATAACTGGTATTGAGTATTCATACGGTAATGGCCATGTTTATTACTCAACTATTCGTTTATCTGACTTAAATTCAACTTCAAGTTATCACACAGTTTATGCCCCGAATGTGTTGGAATATATGTATGACGAATCTTTAGTCGATAGTGATACAGATGGGCTTAAAGATATCTATGAATTTGAGAATGGCACAGATCCATATGTTGCTGATACAGATGGTGACGGGTTGCTTGATGGTTTTGAAGTCAAGTTTGGATTTAATCCACAACAAGATGTGGGAGAAGCTCTGCTCGATATCGATGGAGATGGGTTAAGTAACCTCGTGGAACAAGAAAACGGTACACGCCCAAATCTTGCTGATACAGATGGTGATGGTTTAAGTGATAGTGACGAAATAAATCAGCATTATTCCGATCCTACTCTGGAAGATACCGATAATGATGGTGTTAATGATGCACGTGAAATTGAAAATAATTCAGATCCTCGTTTAATCGATACGGATAGTGATGGTCTAAGTGACTTTGTCGAAATTAACATTCATGGTACTAGACCGGATCTGGCTGATTCTGATTCTGATGGACTTTCAGATTATATTGAAGTTGATTTGGATTACAGATTTCTAGACCCGAATAATCTTGATGATGCATTAGCGGATTACGATAGGGATGGATTGTCTAATATTCAGGAAATTCTTGAGTATCAAACAAACCCAGACAATCCTGATCATGATGGTGATGGTCTAAATGACGGATTGGAAATATTTATAGGTTCTAATCCAACTGACAGTGAAAGTGGTAGTTTTGCAGATGCTTTGGAGTCTATCTCCGTTACGCCAAATAATTTAGATATGACATTTACTTTGCTTGATAGTGAAGTAAGTGAACAGTTAATAGTGACTGGATTAATGGTAGATGGCAGTACATTAGATATTACCAACCAATCGTTTGGAACTACTTACGTATCCAGCGATTTAAATGTGGTAAGTATTGGAAGTCAATCAGGTGAACTTATAGGAGGTAGCACTGGTACTGCATCCGTTACAGTTACTAATGGTGACTATAGTCAACTTGTTTCTGTTACCGTTAATGCTCCTTCAGAACTTCCAATTTCAGAATTACAGTTGTCTGGGGGACTATCAGGAATTGATATTACGGATACTTACGCTTATATAGTTGGTGAAAATGGATTAACAATTGTTGATATAAGCGATAAAGAAACCCCTTCAGTCATATCAACACTGAATTTAGAAAATTCGATTTTATCTATTCGTGTTCTAGGTGATTATGCATACCTCGCAAGTGGAATAAATGGACTAAAAATAGTCGATATATCTAGTCCAGAAAACCCCATCTTACTATCAACATTTGTCACTGCTGGTGTAGCGAAAGATGTAGCCATCAAAGATGACTTTGCTTATATCGCTGATGGCATAGGCGGTATGGAAGTAGTAAATATAAGTGACCCATCATCTCCATTTAATATGTCTATTCTCGATGGTATTGGGGATGTTAATAGTATTGATCTTGATGATAATAAAGCGATCGTTACTGCAGATTCCGCCTTATTTGTCATTGATGTTATAAATAAGAAGATACCAATTGTCTTAGGTACTATCCAGATTGGTGATGTGAAGGATGTAGTGGCGAATAATGGTTATGCATATATTGCAGCCTCTTCAATAGGCTATAAAGTTGTAGACTACCGCAATATTGAATCTTTAACGATAGTAGCGGAGGCTAGAGATTTTGTTCCAGAGCACGTATCGTTGGCTGAAGACAGAGTGTTTTTCACTGATACGGTACTTGAAAACGGTGTTCCATACGTGGACATAAAATTGCCTGAACAAGCATCACAAATGGGTTACGTAGATTTCTCTGGTTTTGGTGCAGATATGAGTCAGAGTCTAGCTGCGGATAGTCGTTTTGTTTATCTCGTAACAGAGCAGAGTAGGCTTTTAATTACGCAATATAGACCTATAAGAGATAATGTGGGAGTCGCTCCTGTTGTGTCATTGATTAGTCCTTATGACACAACTGAGTTGGTAGAAGGCCAAAATTTCTACTTACAAGCTGTTGCTAATGATGATGTAGCTGTTGATTATGTATCATTCTATATAGATGATAATGAAGTTTATAGAGACTCGTCCTTACCGTTACACACTCAATTAATAGCGCCACATGATGTTAGCAGTATAAATATCAAGGTTATTGCCTATGATATGTCAGGTAACGCCTCTGAAGTTACGCAAATTGATATTAATGTGCAGAATGATATTGATAATGATGGTCTCGGCGATACTCAAGAAACACTATATAGCACCTATGATGACAAGGCTGACTCTGATACTGACGGATTGAATGATGGATGGGAAATAGCCCTTGGAACTGATCCATTGGATGATGATTCAGATGATGATGGGATACAAGATGGTGATGAGATAAATAATGGAACGTCACCACTGAATGCAGATACTCTTCCGCCTGAAGTTTTGAGTACCTTACCCGAAGTAGGTGCGATATCAGTTTCTGAGTCCACTAGTATTGAAATTACCTTTAATGAACCTTTGCATAAAAAGGCTATTAAATACCTGACTTTTGAATTAAAGGAGTTAGCAACGGGTGTTATTGTGAATGAAGGCAAGATTTACCTGTCAGACAGCCTTAGAACAATAATATTCCAGCCAAACAGACCATTATCTGATTATACTGAATATGTTTTCACTCTCTCAGGTATAGCTGACACTGCACGAAATATAAATACAATTGCTTATACTGGTACTTTCACAACTGGCAATTACTCCGATGTAACTCCACCAAAAATTGTTGCAACTAATCTAGTTAATAATGCGACCAATATACCTACAAATGGTGTGTTGAAATTCCTGTTTGATGAACCAATTGAAATAGATTTATTAACTGATAGCAATATTTTCTTATATGACAATCAGAGGTACCAGAAAGTAAAGGGCTCGTTCAGCTTACTTGAAGACCGTCGTACCTTAGTTTACATATCTGCTGACCCTCTGCCTGTAAGTAGATATCACTATTTCTATATAAGCGGCATTAAGGATTTATTCGGTAATACTACTAGCTACACACGTACTTATTTCACGACGAGTTTTGAAGCAGATGCTGATGCTCCTGAAGTAACCGAGTTTAGTATTCGAGATGGTTGGACAGATAT
>JAUTBZ010031115.1:24219-41202 GCA_032361785.1 Lepetodrilus galriftensis
AGCAGACACTCAGATAAGGATATATCAATACTACTCAAAAGATATTGCGGGTAATATTAGGTATATCTATCTGAATCGATACTTCACTACAGCGACTGATATTGTAGATAGTACTAAGCCTGAAGTGATTTCTATTACACCTAATGATAATGCAGTGGACATCGGTATAAGTAGCAAGATTGTACTGACTTTCTCTGAATCGTTGGATAGTAGTTCAGTGAATGGTAATACTTTCTCTCTATTTGCGAATGGAGTTCGCTTGTCTACTTCAGTGAGTCGTTCCAGTGATAACCGGACGATTACCCTATCAGGTAGTTTGCCAGCTAATAGTGTCATCGCTGTAGTTGCTACTAATGATGTTAAAGATCTTTCTGGTAATACTCTGAATGACTATGTTTCTTTGTTCACAACGGCAGGTAATGCCGATACTGGGCGCCCTAGTATCCATACCTTTAAACCAGGTAATAATGCATCTAATGTTTCTTTGAATAAAAATATCGTTCTATACAGTAATGAACCTCTAAATGATTCCAGCGTTTATGTAGATGGTGCATTTTATGTGTCTCAGAATGGTCAATTGATAACAGGAACAACAACCCTATCAGGTGATAACCAGGTAATTACCTTTACGCCAGATAATCACTTTAAAGTGGGAAGCTTTATCCAAGTCTTTGCTAGTAGTTTGATAGAAGATATTTCTGGAAACTCATTAAATGGTTACCAAGCATCTTTTAGAGTTGTTGCAGATACTAGTAATACCGCACCAACACTCGTTGCTCGTAGTGCGACCAGTAACTTACCATTAAATGCTATTTTTGATCTTAAATTTAGCGAAGCGCTTGATCCTTCCAGCGTCAACATAGATACCATCAAACTATACAAAAACTGGTCAACACCAATTGATTATAATGTTTCATTGAGTCCGGATGGCACCCTTATTCGGGTTACTCCAGATTCACTGTTGGAAGTTGACGCTAGTTATTACCGTCTGAGTGTCAATATTAAAGATTTAGATGGACAAAGTTATAGTACGTATTGGTATGACTATAAACTAGCGGTAGATGCGACAGTAGATAGTATAGCGCCACAGATTAGTCTGTTGGTTCCAGAGTCTGGTCGAACAAGTGTCGGTATCAACGCACATATTATTGTTGAGTTTGATGAGCCGTTTAATGCACTCACATTGGATGTATTAAGTTTGATAACAGGTTATGAAGGTTCATTGAGTATAGCGAGTGATAACCGATCCTTTACTTATACTCCGTATGATCCACTGCCTTCGAATACGACCATTACAGCAACCGTTACTGGAGTAGAGGATCTCTCAGGCAATTTGGTAGTTGATACCAGTACGACCTTTACAACGAAGACTGGATTAGATTTAACTGCACCAAGTTTATTAACTAATCATCCAAAATCAAATGCGAGTGACTTCCCTACAGCGGGTGTATTGAGTTTTGTATATAACGAAGTATTGGATCGCAGCTATTTGGATACAGACTCAACCTATCTTTATGATAATGCAGAAGGTCGCCAGATTGCGGTTGACCGCCAATTAAGCACGGATGGCAAAGTACTAACACTAGTCCCACAGGAAACACTTGCGGTAGGTCGTTCTTATAGAGTGCAAGCTTATGTTAGGGATTACATTGGCAATACCCACAATAGCGGTAATATCTACTTCACGACGAGTTTTGAAGCAGATGCTGATGCTCCTGAAGTAACCGAGTTTAGTATTCGAGATGGTTGGACAGATATACCGACGAATGCCCAGTTACAAGTGATGTTTAATGAGCCTGTGAATGCACTGAGCTTGTCAGGTATTAAGCTCCATGCAAATGGTGGTGAAATAGCGATTCAGGAACGTCAACTGAGTACAAATCGTCAGGTCGTAACACTCAAATTGGCGCAGTTCTTAGCACCAGAAACTGCCTATGATATATCAGTATCTGGTGTTGCAGATGCTGCAGGTAATGTGTTGAGTAATACCGTGACTAGTGGTTTCACGACGGGTACAGGAACTGACTTGATTGAACCGAGACGAGGTACAGTTGTCCCAATCAATAATTCGGTCGTGCCTTTAAATAGTGATATTTCTATTCGCTACAACGAGCGTTTGAATCCATTAGTGGCGTATCAGCAGGTTGGTAGTTATTCACTATACAGCTATGGTACTAATCAAAATATTGAGGTTGATGTGGTCTTATCCACAGATGGCACTTTGTTGAGCTTTGAGCCACGTGAGGCACTACAGCCAGATACTCAATATCAGTTATATACTCGCTACCAGACAGATATGGCTGGTAATCGGATTTATGGTTCTTATTTCTATGATTACTTTACCACGACAGCTGCCAATGACAGTGTGGCACCAGAGGTCACAGATCAGTTAATCAGTGATGGTTTAACCAGAGTAGCTCTGAATGCCGTACCATGGTTCTATTTTACGGAGCAACTTAACCCCGAGTGTCCAAGTGCGGTGGTACAAATGACGAAGACCAGCACGGGTAATGAGGTTGTTGGTACAGTTGCTTATAATACAGCGCGAACAGCAGTGTCGTTTACACCGACGGAGATATTGGTCCCAGAAACTCAATACACAATGACTCTAAGTGGTTTATGTGATGTGTCGGGTAATATCCTAGTTACCACAATTAATAGTTACACAACGGGTTCGGTGGTTAATGATACAAGTGGTCCGAGTCTCGTGAACACAGTACCTGCGAACAATGCGATGGATGTCAGTGTGAATGAGGCTATCGTGGTGAGTTTCAATGAAGCGGTTGATCCTCAGTATACCCAGAGTAACTTGCAGATTAGTGTTAATGGGAACCGTATTGCAGGGGCGTATAGCTTTAGTAATGATCAGACGATCGTGACATTTACGCCAGATAGTGCTTTACCAGCAGACACTCAGATAAGGATATATCAATACTACTCAAAAGATATTGCGGGTAATATTAGGTATATCTATCTGAATCAATATTTTACGACGAAGGTGCCATAGTGATCAAATATTCTAACTTGTTGTTATTTACTTGCATATTGATTTTGGGTGGGGTTCTATTTTTTTATAGTTCTGCTCCTCTACAAAAAAATGATGTAGTGAATAATCATTCTATTAATGATAAACAAAAAATTAAATTGTCAATAATTGAAGAGGATGATAAAACTACTAATAAAAATATTGTAAAACAACCCAGTAAGATAAATAAGCAAACCATTTCTGAAACATTGGCCCAAAATACTAGAGTTGAAACACTATCTACCATGAATGATAAATTACAGGTGCTTGTAGGTAATTTAGATCAGAATCTACAAGGGGAAAATGAAAAGAACCAATTAGTAAGAACCTTGAAAAATGCGAGCAATTATAGACAGCTAGTATTAAAAAAAGCTAAAGAAAGTAATAAGGAAATTAAATATTAAAATGAAACATATTAAATTTTTTCTCATCATTGTTTTATTACATTTTTTCACTGCGGGTTGTGATACAACATCAGACGGCTCTAGTAATGAACCTGGCCAAGGTAATCATTTCTACAGCTATTTGGAGTTGAAAAATATTCCAATTGACGATAAAAAACGAGTAAAAATTGCAAAGCAACGCTTTGAACGAAGAAATAAGTTAGTTTCTTCTATTCTAAAGCAAGCATTGCTTGATAGAACCAATATTGAAGTTGAAGTTGCTGAATACAGAAAGCAGATTGTTATATCCCGTTATTATGAAAAGCTCTTAAAAGAGAAAGTTAATGAAGAGGCTATTCGAAATTATTATTCAAGTAATGCTGCAAAGTATCAGGCAAAGAAAATCCACATTGCTCATATCCTTATTCGAACTAACCCAAAGATGAGCAAGGAAGAAAGGGAAGCTCTTTTAACTAAAGCACATGAGGTGTATAGCCGCGCAATTGCCAGTGAAGATTTTACTGCATTAGTAAAAAGTTATTCTGATGATAAGTTATCGGCAAAAAAAGGAGGCGATTTGGGTTGGATTAAAGAAGGGGCAATTGATAAAGCCTTTTCTAAGAAAGTATTTGAGATGAAACAAGGTGATATATCTGAGCCAATTTCAACTCCTTATGGTTACCACATTGTTAAGGTTTTAGATGCGGCAAAGACAGTAAAGCAGCCATTTGATGTAGTCAGAGGTAATATTCGTTATGAGTTACGCCAGTTGGCAAAACAAGCTGAGACTGAACGGCTTTTGAAGTTATCAGGAGTAGAAAGTAAAAAATGATACATTCTAGATATATCATTTTTTACTGTGCGCTTCTATTTTTAGTAGCATGTAACTCTGCGGAAATAAAAAAGACGAAGGAACTTAAGAAACCTATTTCATCTACACAAACCAAAAATGAGAATAAACTTGAGGAAGACCAGCTTATAGTGGCAAGAGTTAATGAGACTGTGATTACAAAAGATCAACTTGATTATGCAATAACACGACTTTTGCCAAAAAATCTAGATAAAAATACTAAAGAGAAATTATCTGGAAAAGTTTTGAACAGTCTTGTTGATAGTCGTTTAATGGCAACAATAGAAGAAGCAAAGCTAGATAAACAAAAACGTCAGCTAATTAATAATAAAACGGAGGCTTACAGAGAAGAGCTATTGGTAAAAAAACATATTACAGAAAATGTTAAGCCTCAACCTATAACTCAGGAAGATATTTATAAATATTATCAAGGTCATTTAGATGAGTTTGGTGAAAGCCTCGAAAAGACATATGAAATTATACAATCAAAGAAAGGTCTGGAAGGGAATGAAAGAACGGTATTGCTAACTAAATTATCAAGTTTGTCTACTGTAGACAATTGGTTAGACTGGTATGAGAATAATAAAGACTTGGATTTATCTTATCGCAATTCAACATCATCAGTTAGAATGCTCGAAAAGCCTTTAAGAGCTTTAGTTGAAGCAACAGCTGATGGTAAAACATCTCCTTTGTTAAATGGAAAAATACTTATAGTGGTGCGTGTTAGGAAAAGCAAGAAAATCCCAGCAAAACCATTTGAGCAGGTCTCTGGGGAAATTAGACGTATGATGGCTCCACAAGCTTTAAAGAAGTCTCTCAGAGATCATTTGATAAAGCTAAAGAAAAATGCCTCAATTCATTATTTATTAAAATCTGAAAATGGTAATGCAATACCCGCTAATAAAAGTACTATTGCTGGTGTAAGGAAATAATATATCAATGACTTTTGCTAACTATTTATTAAAACTGATGAATAATATGGTTTTAAGATTTATATTGCTTGTCGGTTTATCCTTGCTTGTAGTTGCTTGTGATAGCTCATCTAAAGCGACTATTGATGATGGAAATAAAGATAGTGATAAAGACGGTATTATAGATCGTGTAGATGTTTTTCCGCATGATCCCAATGAGTCCGTTGATACCGATAGTGATGGTATCGGTAATAACGCCGATAAAGATGATGATGGTGACGGCTATAGTGACCAAATAGAAATAGCAGCTAATACAGATCCTTTAGATGCATCTAGTAAGCCTACCGACGGCGATGGAGACGGCATCCCCGATAGTAGCGACCCAGATGATGACAATGACGGTATTTTAGATGGAGTTGATGCTTTTCCACTAGACCCCAATGAATCGATCGATACTGACAGTGATGGTATTGGTAACAACGCCGATACGGACGATGATGGCGATGGCTATTCCGATCAAATCGAACTCGCCAATGGCACCGACCCTTTGAATGCAGGGGATAAGCCTACCGACGGCGATGGAGACGGCATCCCCGATAGTAGCGATCCAGATGATGACAATGACGGTATTTTAGATGGAGTTGATGCCTTCCCACTAAACCCCAATGAATCGGTCGATACTGACAGTGATGGTATCGGTAACAACGCCGATACGGACGATGATGGCGATGGCTATTCTGATCAAATCGAACTCGCCAATGGTACCGACCCTTTTGATGCAGGCGATAAACCCACTGATGGCGATGGAGACGGTATCCCCGATAGCACCGATACTGACGATGATAATGATGGGGTGTTAGATATGGTCGATGCTTTTCCACTAGACCCCAATGAATCGATCGATACTGACAGTGATGGTATCGGTAACAATGCCGATACGGACGATGATGGTGATGGTTATAGCGACGAAACAGAAAAGGCAGGTGGCACAGATCCACTAAATGCCAATGATAAACCCACAGATGGCGATGGAGACGGCATACCCGATAGCACAGATACCGATGATGATAATGATGGTGTGTTAGATACAGTCGATGCCTTCCCACATGATTCCAATGAATCGGTGGATACCGACAGTGATGGTATCGGTAACAATGCCGATACGGACGATGATGGTGACGGCTATAGTGATGACGAGGAGGACGCAGCAAACACAGATCCTTTGGATGCCAATAGTAAACCTGAAGATAAAACGGATGGCGATGGTGATGGCATCCCCGATGATATAGACACTGATGATGATGATGATGGCATCCCTGATGACAAGGATTTATTCCCTAATGATCCTCAAGAGTATTCGGATTTAGATGGTGATGGAATAGGTGACAATACTGATCCAGATCGTGATGGTGATGGAGTGAGTAATAGCGATGAAAAAGATCAAGGAACCGATCCAGATGATGCAACTAGCTTACAGGATACAGCAAAACCACTATTAACTTTAACAGGCAGTGATAACTTAAAAACAGAAACAAATAATATATCACTTTCAGGAACTGTCTCTGATAATGGAAGCGGATTAGACAGTATTGTACTAGTAAGTGATAAATATTCAGGACTTTCATTGTTTGTTAGTGTGAGTGATGATCAATGGCAAGTTAATGCTCCACTTAAAAAGGGCTTTAATCACCTGGAAATAACGGCTTTAGATAAGGCAGGTAATGAAAAAACTCTAAATCTAACTATTGAGAGGAGTCAATCAGAACAAGCTCTTGAGTTATCAGTTAATTATCCCGCCTCTGGTGCAGTTTTAGACAGCTCACAGCTGGTTATACGTGGCGTTTTACAAAGCATAAAGCCAGCATTAAATAAACAAGTGACTATCAATGGTCAAGTTGCCACGCTTACAGAGACCGCACAAACAACACAGTTTAACTACCGTTCTGGAATAATAGTTTTAACGGAAGGAGTTAATAATTTTGTTATTCGTGCTATTGCTGATTCAAAGAGTACAGAAACGCTGTTAAGCGTTATTTATCGTCCAGCAGAAGATCAACTTAAAGCACCTATAATAAAAATATTGTCACCTATTGCAGGTAGTAAACTAGGCAACAAAACATTTGCTATAGCAGGAAAAATAGACGCACCAGCAGGGTTGTCATCGTTACTTATAAATACCCATGAGGTAGCTACAATATTATCAACTGATTCATTGTATTCTTTTCAAGAAACACTCAGCTTTGTCGATAATGAAACGGAGCTTCATATTACTTTGGTTGCTGAAGATAAAAAAGGTAAAAAAACCACAAGCCGTGTTACCTACTACAATGACCAACAAGAACCTCAAATAACACTAAATAAAAATTTAAAAGAATCCCCTATTGAAAATAAAATCACTGCACATCCTTATGTGCTTAGTGGGGTTGTACGTGATAATAATATTGCATCCTTATCAATAAACGATACTCCCGTAGGGCTTCTACCAGCGGGTGAATCTGGTGAATATCAGTTTAATATATCACTCGGGTTACAAGCTAATGCACTTAACACTGTAATAATAAAAGCCATAGACGAAGCAGGAAACATATCAGAAAAAGAGTATCTGCTAAAGTACTTGGCAACAACTACTTTGGATATCATATCGCCACCAGAAGGAGTAGATTTGTTATCTAAAGGTGTCACGTTTGATACAACGGTCAGTGTCAAAATTAATGGTGAGGTGACAAATATTAATTCAGTTGTTGCCACCTTAAAAGACAATAAAGGTAGTGTAAAAGCTAGCGCTAATTTAGAAGGAGAAACAACACTTAAATCAGCAAACTTAGAACTACCAATAGAATCAGGAGATTATTTACTTGTGTTAGAAGCACTTGATGTAGATGGAAATATCATTACCACAAGTAGCCAGCCCTTAGCCATAACAGCTGAAGCAGATATACCTTTAGAGGTGCTATCAACAACACCTTCAAATGAGAAAGAAGCAATAGAGCCCAATAGTTTTATCTCAATATCATTTAATCGTGCGATAGATATTCAAAAATTAAGTATGAAAGTCTATGAAACAGCACAAGGGGTAACATGGGTAGATAATGAAGAGCTGGGTGCCGATGTGTTGCAAGCACGAGGTTATGAATTAAAGGAAGTTAACCGTAGTCATGAAGCAGTAGCTGGTAATTTATCGTTAGTTCCAGGAGATAAACTGGTTGCTTTCTATCCTGGTCGTGATTTTGCTTACAATGCTGATGTTTATGTTGATATTGAATATGATGGTGCTAGTTTAGAAAGAATACATTTTAAAACCAGAGAGTTACCTACATTTATTAATGGTGTTATTCAAGACCAATTTAATCAGCCTATACCTGGTATAGCTGTAACAATTCCTGAATTAAATAGAAGTGCAATAACCAACAAAGATGGCGCTTATACGTTTGGCTATGGAGATAATGCTAAAAACAACATAAAAGGTGGTAGCTATAAAATAGTCTTTAACCCCCAACTAAAAGATACACGTTATGGGTCTGTGATTCAAAATGCAGCTATACAATTTGGTAGAGCTAATAATCTGGGTATATCTCGTATACCAGTTTTGAATAAAGAAATTGCATTTTCTCCAATCAGCGGGGGAAAGATAAATAAGTTATTAGAAAATAATGTCATTCTAAACTTAACAGAGGCTAGTTTATTATTCCCTGATTCAAGTTTGGCAGGTAGCGTTCAAGCTCAGTTCTACACTTATGAACAATCACCTTACCCATTCTCTCCATTGGCAACACCGCTATGGATGTATGGAATTCAACCCAGCGGAATAGAAATAACTGGTCAACTTTCAATAGAGTTGGGTCTTCCGAAACTTAATAAGAGTAATAGTTATGTGCCCCCTGATGGTTCATATGTTTTATTGCTAGGTTTAAATAAATCTTCACATCAAATTAGTCCTGTAGGTGTTGGAATAATTACCAACAATGGGCAAAGGTTAAAAAGTGTCGGCACTACGCACTTTGATACTTTAGATGTTTTTGCCTATAGTTTAATGCCAAAAGAAGCTCAAGCAGCCCTTAAAGATTACACTGAGAATAAAATTAGTTTGCCTATTTTATTAGTAAGAGTTAATCAAGCATGGGATGAAGCACGAGAAACAGCCCAAAAATTATATAACAGAAAAAACTAACCCAATGATCATATTTGAAAATATTAGAGTACTCTCAAAGTACACCCCCCCACCTTTGCATCATGCAAAAGTGGGGGGGTGTACTACTGTAAATATAATGAAATTAACACTAGTTAAAATAATTAGCCTTTTTTTCGTAATGCTATTGGCGCAAAGCCTTTCTGCATATACCCCCACTGTTGGGGCTATTCATGGGCATATTTATACTCGTGGTGTTGTATTAGATAAGAATGGCAATGCAACATACGTCGCCTATCATGAGGATAGCACTACAAAACCTGACTTTATACATTCAGTTACGGGTGAATATAAAGATGCTCAAGTTATGGCAACGATTCAGGCAAAAGCCGTTGTTGATTTATATGATGCCTTGTCGCAAGATTATCCTGATACTGAACTTTTAACTCGTCAAGAATTTAGCGCGCTACCAGACCTTCCCCCTAATACACCAGCTATAGACTCACAATTTAACTTTGTAATGGTTAGAGGTGTGGCTCAAAGAGAGTTAATGATTGATGGGTCTCAGTTGGTATTACAGTCATTTGTTATTGATCCAACTCAAGAATATACGGGTAAATCATTACTTATATCGAAGGAAGGAAAGGTACTTGCGAACTCTGAAGGGAATATTGGCTTAAGAACAAGCTTTCTCCAAGATAAAAATAATGAGCCTGTTTATGGTTATATTGAGGCGAGTACGTTCTCAAGATGGGATGCAGGGTATAGACCTGTAAGTCCTCTTGTGAACCTGCCGGTATCTACAGGTGAATGGATAATAGGTGGTCGTAAAACAGTAACTAATGAGGAAGGTCGCTATCATCTTCAATACTACTTATTTTGCCCAGGCTTTTCATATGAATGGACGATACCTATATATGCAGACTTAAAGTACTCTCGGTTTAACCCCCGTGGTCAGGCATGGAGAACATATTATCTAACATCTTATAAGTATGATTACTGTTCAGGCTTATCTGCACTTTATGAGAACTCAACAAGTCTATTAGGACAAATAGCTTATATGAGTATCTCAAGTATAGAGGCAACCATGACTAGATCTTGGCATCCGAATAACATACCTATTGATATAGTGGTATTTGATGGTGCTGCAAAGTTTACCGATGTCAGTATAAGTCAAGATAAGACGCGTTATGATAGTAGTAAGTTACCGTTAGAGCGCATAGCTTTAGAGGCTGAGGATTTTGATGGTGACGGGACTACTGATAAAGTAGAAACAGGTAAGTTTGTTACAAAAACAAATGAAGCTGGTGAGGAAGAAAAATCATTTAAAGCTGTCGCAGTAGCTGAGTCAGACTTTCAAGCCATATGGCTTTCTACTGAACACGATTTAGGGACATTGGATACTAGTAAAACATTACCTAGTTATACGCGCTTACTCGATTGGAGCGATGACTTTAATGACAGGGCTCTTTTATCGCAGATAACCGAAAAAGACTTGCAAAATACGGATATTTATATAATCCGAGAGTCAGATGGAACTTTAATTACAGAGAGACGGGGTTTAAAAGCAAAAGAGACACCCCGTGTAGTAGATAATTTATCAACTTGGGATGGGGAAGTAAAGTACACAATACAGGTTGTTAATCAATACGAAGGTAGAAATCGTTATGGTTATACTTCTCGACGATATGGAAGAGGGAGTTTTAAGCAGTGGCAAATAGCCAGCAATATGAATCCTAAGTTCTATGAGCGAGAAGCGGATCATCTGCGTATTGGAGAGCGTGTAAAAATAGTAGCGATTAATCGTGCTACAGGCTATTTAGGATCAGAATCTGTTGAAGTGAAAGCAGCAGGAGGCGATGGTATAGCCCAGCTATTATCATTTGCAATACCAAAAATAAATATGTACCCCCCGAATCTTAAAATATGGGCAAAGCGAAGTAGTGAGATTAAACAAGGTTTAACAAAAAGTGGTGAAGCTAAAGAACAGACAATAGGGAGTGAGGGGGCAGGTCTGAGTGATGATAAAAGTATTATTATATCTACCGAATGGTTAGACCATAGCGGAGGACCATTGCCTGCGGTGCTTGAAGATTATGGCTTTACTGGTCGACTAGCAAAGGTGACAGCTAAAAATATATTGTCAGCAAAAAATGGACATTCAAGTAGTGGAAATAGCTTATCAAATTTTGCAATAAAACCAGGGCGACAAACACAAGTAATTAAGCTAGGTAAGGATACTTTAGGGGAAGAGCATCTTTATGTGCATGTTAGTGGTGAGCCACAAAAACGTCGACCAGACTTATCTTCAGGGTTAACCGAAGCTTTTTCAGGGAACTTTAATAGTGATCCTAGTAAATACTCTGATGGTGAAATCTTAAAATACCGCCCAAAACTATTTGCCCCTGTAAAAGTCCCTGTGTTTGACGAAAAAAGCACCAAAGAAAGTATTAAAGCTTGGAAAGAAGCAAAAAAAGAAAATGAATCCCTTAAAAAACCTGATCCAATTTATCACTGGCTTTATCGCCCAGAGTTTCAGGTGAGTATTTATGACCTTGAGATAAGTAAAATAATAAAAACATCTGAAGAAGCAGAAGTTGATATTTATATCAGTGAAAATCCCGTCATCAACGCTAATGATGATACCTTAAAGTTACTCTTTAGTTTGAGCGAATCGACGTATAATGGATTATCCAATGCATTAGATGCCTATAGCTATAGCGGTACTAGAGAACTAGTCTTTGATCTTGCAGGGCAAGAAACAATCGCGACCATAGGCAAAAATAAAACAATCACCTTTGATAGTCTGGATGATTTAACCGCATTACAAAGCGAGGATTTATTAACTCTTAAGCTGTTTAGTAATAATGATGCAGCTAATATTTTATGGGAGTTTTCTTTTATTGGAGGTGCTGTAACTGTAAAGAAACTGAAAGAGTTGAATAATAGGTGTAATTTTAGTTCTAATAAAAAACATTATAGGGATGATGATGGTGAACCAAACTTTAGAACTAAGTTATTACTTGTCCATGATGTAGGTAGTAATAATCAGGCATCCTTTGTACTATCAGATATTAAGGTAGTTGGTTTTGATGAAAATAATATTGGATTGGTAGTATTTGAAAAGGATGGAGAAGCAATGGAGACAGAGTTTACTCGAAATATAGGAAATGGAGAGTGGAGCGTAAGATTTAAAATGAAAAGTCAAGGTCATGTGCTATTTACAGATCAGGTTTACGAAGTATATTATTACAATGATGAGAGCGGTAATGAGAAATTTGATGGTGATGAGTTAAAGTTTCCAATAAAGTTTTTTAATAAAGAAAATCTAGAAATAATAGCTATAACTAAGGATAACTATGATGAGCATGAAGATGATTTGCTGGAAGATGTTCATACTGTAACTCCAGATAACAAATCTGGAGAACAGCTATATAAAATTTTCATTTCAAACCTATCTATCCTTCCTGAAGGGGTCGATATAACTAAAAGCGAAAAACTTAAATATACAGAAGAAAAAACTGGACCTGATGATGATACTAATAAGCATGATTCTTTAGAGCAGAATTGGACACACGGGGCTGGAGCAAGTGGATTTAATGGTTCTTGTGAAGCTAATATTACGCGGATAAAACACCCAAGTGGAACTTTATTGCATGAAGAAGTATTACATGACTCGACACTTAAGGATGCTGTTGAGGGGGTTCTTAAATACTCTAAATTTAAATCGAGACTTGAAAAGGCTGTTAAGAATAAAACCCCATGCGATAGTAATACATATTTTCAAGACTTAAATGCATTTTGCTTTGAATCAGCTCATAATGATATAGATGTGGATTTTGTTAGTTTGTTAACACCTGACCTTGCAGCAGCAATAGGTGTTGGAAAAATGGAGGTCACTCTACAGGTAAAAGTTGAGGACTCTTTCTTTAGCAACAGTATATTAGGCTATAACTTAACAGTGCATGCAAAAGGTGAGGTATATGATTTTTATGATTTTAATATGGGGAAAAAAAATGCTATCTTTGATTTCAACTCTGATGGTGCGTGGGTTCAGCTAGGATATAATAGTTTATCAAGATCTAAGGGTAGAGTGTTTATTACTGAAGTTCCCTTTGAATATGATTTTCAAAATTAAGAGGAGTTCATGTCATGATTTATAAGTCCTTATTTTCAATTACTTTTTTACTTTTTTCATACGCTGGACTTGCTGATAACTATAAACAATTTAGTGATGGGATACATTTTCATTCTGATAAAATAAGAAATAGTGTTAGTACTTTCGGGAATTCTTCTATTTACACTAATAAGGTTATTGATAGTAGTTTGTTTATTTTTGGTAATAATGCTCTAAAAGAATCAGGTAGAGATTTTTTGCTATTTTTGGAAAATAATCATGATGTTTATAATAAACTATCTTTCGATGACTGGATTAAGGCTAGTTATGACCTACTTCAACTAGACTCTCAGCTTAGTACGGGGGTAGCTTGGGGTAATTTAGTTATAAAAATTAATATTTGTAATAAAATACTATATAAGACATTTTCACTACTAAATACAGAGACTCTTACGGATAAACAAATTAACTCCTTATTATTACTACAAATTACGCTAAGGAGACACCTCCCAAGTAAACGTTCGATGTATGAAGTAGCATTAAGACATTATGGGAAAATAAATAGTTTAAAATCAAAAAAATTTGATTTATTACAACCCGTTGGTAAACAGGATGTTTTTTTAAAGAAATATCTTAACTCTTCGTTTAATTTTCATAAATATGAAAAAGATCTTTTTAGTTTTTTAGAGCTGGAAAAAAAAGTAGCAATACATAACTATTTAGATATTTATGATAACCCTTTGCCATTACAAGCTGCTTTTAGCACCCAATATTCAACTATATCGTGGAATGTTTATCTTTATACTAAAATAGTACAGCTTACTGGAAAGACATTTGCAGAATTACCGTCATTAACTATAGATGATATTGATAGTATTCTTAGGTCTTCATATAGCTCTAAGGATAAATTTTGGATGTCCGCTGCTTCTATTTCTTATTTTGAAAAGACATACGGCGCTAAATATATCAACAAAAACATTCTAACTGGAAGTTTTTTAGATAGAGTTATACTATTTATTAAAATTGGAAATCAAAGACATGATAAATCTAAAAAGCTAGTATTTACGCCAAATACTATGAGGTAAAAATATTTAGATATTTCTGTTATACAAGCTTACTTGGTATACCAACCCTCAACACGCCAATACCCAGAAAGGCTAGCAGAGATCATTTACAATGAAGGAATACAAGTTCGTAAGGTTAAACGAAGCGGGGAAATAAAATGGCGAAACACACATATTTATATCTCACAAGTCCTTAGTGGTGAGTACATTAGCCTTGAAGAAATAGACGATGATGTTTGGGAGGTACGCTATAGCTTTTACAAACTAGGGATATTAAGAGGTAAGGACATGAAGCTAGAACGCGCAACACAATGGCATAAAAGAATCATGCTAGAATTTAGGAAAGTGTTACCAAGAAATGATAATAATTAGGACAGCCATAATTTTATCAGTCATTTTCTACCGCTAATCCTTAGATTTACCATTTTCATCAAGTAAGAGCTTATGCTTTAGGCATGACTATTTCGCGTTCTCAGCAAATTGATCTCTCGGTCACGCCTTATTACCACTGTATTAACCGTTGTGTTCGTCGTGCATTTTTGTGCGGGGAGGATTCAGTAACGGGTCAAAGCTATGAGCATCGCCGTGGATGGATTGCAGATAAAATCAAGTCGCTCGCCGAGGTTTTTGCTATTGAAGTGGCCGCTTATTCGGTGATGAATAACCATTACCATATTGTGCTACGTGTAGATAAAGAGGGGGCAGAGTGCTGGAATTTCTTAGAGGTGATAGAGCGCTGGGGTGCATTTTTTTCAATGCCTGTGATTATTTCTCGCTTTCTAAAAGGTGAGTGTACAAGTTCTGCAGAGTTAAAAGTAGTGGACGAAATTATCGAAAAATGGCGTACTCGCCTTTATGATATTAGCTGGTTTATGCGTTTGCTTAATGAAAGTATTGCACGTGAGTCCAATCGAGAAGATGGCGTTACAGGGCATTTTTGGGAGGGGCGTTTTAAAAGCCAAGCCTTGCTGGATGAGCAGGCACTTATCGCTTGTATGGCGTATGTTGATTTGAATCCTATTCGTGCGGATATGGCGGAGACACCTGAAAAATCTGATTTTACATCGATACAAGAGCGCACTCAGAAGGCGGTGAAAAAACAACATTGCAGCTTACTGCCTTTTGTTGATTGTACTAAGAATAAAAAGACTGCGATTCCTTTTGAATTAAATGATTATCTTGAGCTGGTTGATTGGTCTGGCAGAGCTATTCTTGATTATAAGCGTGGCTCAATACCTGAAAATACGCCTCCTATTTTGCTACGGCTGGGTATTGATGAGCAAGACTGGGTAAAGCATATCCATTATTTTGAACGGAATTTCCCTACGGTTGCTGGCAATATTGATAAATTAAGACAGCTTGCGGAGCAAACATCAAGGCGTTGGATTAAAGGTGTGGGACAAGCCTTTGGTGCAACTCAAGTATGATTTTATTTTTATCTAATTAGCTTGCTTGGTACCCCCCCCCCCCAGTTTTGCATATATTCCAGTAGGGTTTAGGCTTGAAATGAGCCTTGGATATTTTTCTTTTTTATATTCCTATCTGGCGGTATGATGACAAAGCGTTGAGTTGCGGATAGTTAGTTTTAAGTAGTTGAATTACTATGTAACGATAGTATGACTATATTATTTTGAGTAAGGAGTTCCATGAGAAATAAATTCATATTTATTATATTTTCGAGTATTTTAACTCTTAACAGTTATGCAGGCGGGGGAACTAATGGGCTAAATTTAATTTTGGATGAGAAGTTATTTACTTCAGCCGCTATTGGTACTTCTCGTTTAGATATTGATACATCACTCGCCCCAAATACAATGCTTGCCAGTGGTGCACTTGATAAGACGGGAGGTCTAACAGAACTAGGTGTAGGCTATAAACATAGCAAAAAAATATTTTCTACATTGGCTTTGCAATCAAATATGCTAAAAAGTGCCGATATTTATAATTTATATGGCAGTGTTAATTATCAATTATCAGTAAAAAACATTAAGCCGTTTATTGGTGGTTTAGCAGGTTATAGTCGTCTTAAATGGTCAACACCTCCTCATCAAGTTCACTTAAATAAGGATTTAAGTTCAGAAAGTTTTATGTATGGGGTTCAAGTAGGTATTGAGAAAAAACTTAAAAAAAAGTTATCTCTGATATTGAAATATCAATTTATTAAGCATAAACATGAAATAGAAATTGTTGATAATACGAGTAATATTAAGCATAACTCAGAGCAAAATATTTTAGTGGGATTACAGTATTTATTTTGATTGTTGAGAGTTATGTCTATAAAGAGTTTAAGTAGAAACTCTAGCCTGAAAGTGTCCAAAATGTGTCCATAAAAAAGAACTACAAAGCCCTTTAATGAATATGCGCACTTTTAAAAACATCATATAAACAATAAGTTGAGCAACATAGAACAGCAATGAACACTCTGCAAACGGACTTAAAATCCCTCGGTGGCAACACCGTGCCGGTTCGATTCCGGCCCTGGGCACCATTATTTTTGTTTTATTAGA